>JAWRVF010001236.1:0-91268 GCA_036785485.1 Physcomitrellopsis africana | reverse complement strand
TCCTGAGAAGTTCCAAAGACGATTAGAGACATACAATATTTTCTCGGCTTTGCTAACTTCTATCGGATCTTCATCAAGAATTATTCTCAAGTTGCTGCTCCACTCACTCGATTAACATGTAAGGATAAGCTAGAATGGAGATCTCTAGCGGAAAAAGCATTTTAAAATCTTAAAATGATATTTACTACGGCTCCAATCTTGGTACATCCAAACTTTGCAAAGGCTTTCTATTTGGAAACCGATGCTTCGGATTTTGCTTTAAGAGCCATACTTTCACAGATGGGCATCGACAATAAGTTTCATCCGGTTGCATTCTATTCACGGAAGTTTTCTGCAGTTGAGATCAACTACGAGATTCATGATAAGGGATTCCTTGCTATAGTGGATTCTTTCCAAGAGTGGCGTCACTTTCTCGAAGGAGCTGTGCATCCGGTGACTGTATATACGGATCACAAGAATCTGGAATATTTTATGTCTGCTCGGGTTCTAAACCGTCGTCAAGCTCGATGGAATATGTCACTATCTAGATTTGACTCCATTATTACTTATCGGCTTGGAAAGCAGCAAGGACTATCCGATGTCTTATCAAGAAGATCATATCTTGCGCCAAAGATTGGAGAAGCAGCGCTTGATCAACAGTGTGCGACATTATTAAAGCCAGAGCAATTCAGGATTTGTGCTGTTGTGGTGCCAATTGATGCTGACTTCCTCAACCAGGTACGTGCTGCGACCATTGAAGATTCAATAGTCCTTGATATTAAGCAGCGTATCAATGATGATAAATTCAAGGTTGAAGGAGATCTCTTATACTTTGAAGAGTGGCTATATATCCCAAAAGGGCTAGCACGACTTCGAGTCCTTCAAACTTATGATGACTTTCCAGATGCGGGACATTTCGGATTCAACAAAACCTTCGAACTCATTTCTTGAGATTTCTGGTGGCCTCAAATGTGGAAGGATGTGAAGGATTTCGTCCTCTCTTGTGACATTTGTTCAAGATCCAAGAATCCTTGATATCGTCCTTATGGACTTCTACAGCCATTGCCCATTCCGTGTCGTCCATGGTCTTCAGTTTCCATGGACTTTATTACAGATCTGCCGCCATCAAATTCATTTGACAACATTTTTTTTGTGGTGGATCAACTTACAAAGATGGCACATTTTGTTCTTTGCAAGAAGACATCGTCAAGCGAAGATACAGCAAGGCTCTTCTTTGATAATGTGTATCGATATCATGGTCTACCAGATGATATCATGTCGGATCGAGGAACCCAATTTGTATCAAAGTTTTGGAAATCTTTTTTTAAAATATTGAAGGTAGACATCAAGCTTTCTTTGGCATTCCATCCTCAAACTGATGGCCAAACGGAATGGGTGAATCAAGTTTTGGAATAGTATTTACGATGCAGCATCAATTATCAACAAGATGATTGGACTGTATATCTACCGCTAGCCGAGTTTGCATATAACAACACCCTTCATGGGTCGACTCAAAAAACACCATTCTTTTTCCAGTAACTATGGCATCATCCAAAAGCTCGATCTCGTTAACCAGCGTTGAATAACAAACCTGTACCAAGGATTGGTGCAAGAGTTTACTTCCTGAGCTTCAAACGCGGCGCAAGCTTCACTGTAAATTGCCGCGGCGCAGCTTTAATAAGTTAGACTACTGAGATTGGCACTCATTTGTTATCCGTATAAAATCAATCCTTGCATGCATCGCTTAGAATTACTAGTCGCTATGAAGGTACACCTCGCCTCAAATACCGCTTTTACGGTATTTTATCAGAACATCTTTATTGAACGTCTCACTCCAAGATAGAAATTGAAAACAACAAAGAATATGAGGTGGAAAGGATACTAGATTCACGGCGCAGATGGAATAAATTAGAGTACTTTGTGCATTGGAGCGGCTATGATATTAATGAAAGAACATGGGAATTGGTCGTAAATCTTGTCAATGCATCTCAAAAGGTACAAGAATTCCATCGACGATATCCTAATAAACCAAAAGCTGGTCATTAACGAAGCGTGAAGATGAAGCCTTCTCTGGAGAAATGAATAGAAAAGGGATCCAGGTCTCATCAAAACATAACTCGTTGTATTTCATAGTATCAAGATATCTAATATCAAGATGTATTTAGATATGGCTAGTGAGAATGTAGATACTATACTAGTGGTACCATCTCAACCGAGTAGCTCACGACATCCACTTTGAGATAAAGAATTAGAAGAGCCTAGAAGACGTCAAAGAATATCAAGCAGCAAGTCACTTGTAATTGTCTTTGAAGTTGAACCAGCTCATGCAAGTAGTGGCGAAGCGATATTTTCAGGTTGTTTCCACAATGAAGATACAGAAGTTCAAGCATGGTCTCAAGTAAAAGGTATTGGTCATTATCGGTGGCTACAAGGATCCATGAATCATTTGCCTCGTGAACGACAGCTGGAGTATATTGCAGAGACTATGCGATAAATTTTTGATTTCCTACGTTTGTGAGTATACATCTCAAATGGCTTCTCAGAGACCTCGAAGCTAGAAGAGGAGGTGATGTCAAGGACATATTTGTTAGAACCTTCTAAAATATTCTAAAAGTTTTCTAGAACTCTCTAGAACCTTCTAGAGCCTTCTAATATCTTCCTAGTGTCAAGGACATACTTGTTAGAATCTTCTAGAACATTCTAGAAGTTTTTTAGAACTCTCTAGAACCTTCCAGAGCCTTCTAATATCTTCCTAGTTAGTAGAAGTTGCTTGAGAAGCTCCCTAGTTGGAGGAAGCTGCTTGAGAAGCTTCCTAGGTAGGAGTATATATTAGAGTCGAGGCTGAAGAGTTCTTCAGTCTTGACAACACATCTCTTGGAGCTCTAATTCACCTCTCTGGTGTTGTTTTTGTATTCATCTGATTAATCCAGTTCCTGCCAGTTCTTCTTGAATTTCTTGTTTAGACTTCAAGTCTATATTCTGTGTTCGTGATATTAATCCAGTTCCTGCCAGTTCTTCTTGAACTTCTTGTTTAGACTTTAAGTCTATATTCTGTGTCCGTGACACCATTCCAAAAATGATTTCTTAGTGACTCGATCAGAGTCTTCCAAGAAATACTCATCTCTTAATACGTAAGAGGATGTTTTCCAAGAACTTCCAAATTGTCCCATAATTGATTTAATATGTTCTCTTATCTTCGACATCTTGGCAAGTTTAAATAATAAAATCATATCCTTTTCAAAAACTCGATTCAATTTTATTTTTCATACATAATATCTTAAATATTTAAAAATATTTCTTCCATCAAATTAGTCAATCTTATTAATCATTGCTTGTAAAGCTTTGATTGCCAAAGCATCTTTGCAATCATTGCCCTATTATTGTTACATAAACAATGTAAATGCTTGAAACATATTTACAATATTTGGATCCAAATACATATCTTGTTTATCAGAAGAAGCTTCACTTGAAGATCCACTTGAAGGGCTATCCAAAGCTCCATCAAAAATTTCAAATTCCACCTTCTTGTCTTCTTGCGCCATCAATTCCAAATAACCAAAATAAAATCCAACACCTTCCACCTCAAACTTTCATATCGGATTCACCACTTATGTCGTATTATATTGTCATATATTGTAAAGTCTTCTTTAAAAATGCTCCGGGCACCTGGTTGTAGAAGATAAAAGAAAATAACAATAACTACTATTAACACCTCTAGTCAAATTCTAAACAAACCTTAACCAAATCCTAACTAAATCCTAACTAAATCCTAGTCAATCCAAGTCAAATTCTAATTAAATTCTAATCAATTCTGATCAAATCCTAACTAAATTTTAATCAAATCCTAACTAAATCCTACTCAATCCTGGTTAAATTCTAATTATGTCCTAATCAAACTTCAAACAATCTTAATCAATCTTGGTCAAACCCTGACTAAATCCTAACCAAATTTGATCAAATCCTGAATAAATCCTAACCAAATCCTAAATAAATTCTATCTAAATTCTAATAAAATCTTAACTAAATCTTAGCCAATCTTGATCAAATCCTAATTAAATCCTAGTCAATCATGGTCAAACTCTAAATAAATCCTAGTCAACCTTGGTCAAATCTTAACTAAATTTTAATCACCCTAATTAAATCTTAGTCAATTTTGGTCAAATCTTAATTACATCTTAGTCAATCTTGGTCAAATTTTAATTAAATCTTAACCAAATCATAAAGAAGTCCTAAATAATCCTACTCAATCCTAATCAAATCTTAACTAAATCTTAGTCAATCTTGATTTAATCCTAATTATATCCTAATCAAATCTTAAATAATCTTAATGAAATCTTAACTAAATTCTAATTGATCTTAATCAAATTCTAATTAAATCTTAGTTAATCTTAATCAAATTCTAATTAAATATTAATCAAATTCTAATTAAATCCTAAATAATCCTAATTATCCTAACTAAATTTTAATCAACCTTGATCAAATCCTAATTATATCTTAACCAAATCTTAAATAATCTTAGTCAAATTTTAATTAAATCCTAATCAAATTCTAATTAAATTCTAATCAACCTTGGTCAAATCCTAATTATATTTTAATCAAACTTTAAATAATCCTAGTCAAATCTTAAGTAAATCCTAATCAATTCTAATCAAATCCTAACCAAATTTTTGTCAATCATGATCAAATCCTAATTAAATCTTAATCAACTTTGGTCAAATTCTAACTAAATCCTAATCAATCCTGATCAAATCCTAACTAAACTGTAATCAATCTTGGTCAAATTTTGACTAAAGCTTAATAAAATCCTAAACAAACCCTATCTAAACCCTAGTCAAATCCTAACTAAATTCTAGTCAATCCTAGTCAAATTTCTAACAAATCCTAAAACAAATCCTAAATTAAATCCTAACCAAATCCTAGCTGAATTCTAAACTAAACTCTAACCAAATCCTAGCCGAATTCTAAACTAAACTCTAACCAAATCCTAGCCAAATCCTAAACTAAATCCTAATCAAATCCTAAATCAACTTATTTCAACCTTAGGGCAGTTTAGAATCTCAATACCTATTGACTAAACTATTGATCTTGCTTAAAAATTTACATACCTCTTACAAACTAAGTTGGCAGCAAGTTCATGAAATTTGAAGAAGATCGAACTTACCAACAAGAAATTCAGCTCAAAATTTCAATCAAGTGTTGGCCGGCCTCCTTTTCCAACCTTAATGCTTATTGTTCAATGCCAATATCTCCTTCTTACACCATTCAATTGCTTTTAAATTTCACATGCATGTAGAAAATTAAGTCTTCTATATATATATATATAAATTTCACTCCAATCCAATTGGTAGATTGCTAGAAATCTTACAAAACCTAAATGACCCTCAATTTCCAATTTCTGAGATTCCAATCTATATAAACTTTGATAATCTTTAATTGAACCATTAGATCAATCTCAAATTTATAGCATCCTATAAGCACAATTGTATGTAGCAACTTAGAAAATCTCACTTATAGATCTAAAATCAATCTCACAAAATGCTCAAAAATATAAACCCTAATATATTTCACAAAAATCAAAGTCACCAAAATCAACCTTGATTTTGCAAAGCCCTTACAAAGTTGTTACAAACTCAAATCACTTTGAATTAATGCTCAAAGAAAGACCTTCTAGTTTGCTCTCTAATCCCATTTTTTGATCTACCCAAAAAAGAATCGACATGCCATAGACATGCAATTTTATACCTTAGGGTCTGATTTCAACCTTGGCTCATAACCAGTCCTCTCTAAGTATCAATTCTGAGATTTTTGAAGTAAAATTTTTTCAAATCTATTTTTAATTCTTTCCTAATGATTTCTATATTATTTTTTTTCTAATATACTTTATTTTGCCTTATTTATGGCCATATAAAATAAATAAAAGCCTCTCCTATAAAAATATAGCATTTGCCTTTTAATCTTTTTTTACTTTCTTCTCTATTATCTATAATTTTTAGATAATTTGCTCAAATATTTTCATTTCAGCTCCTATATATTATATTTATTCCCTTTCTCTTTCACCTAATGGCCATGTCATCATACGACATCCACTCCCCGTGAACTTGTGCATCCTCCGGTATTGTCATATTGGAGAGAGTCCTCTTCAAAAAATCGATGGGATCCTGGCTACCTATTAAAAAAAAAATAAAAGATTGGTGACATAGTTCTATTTATATCCTTATAATTTCTTTCTAAATATCTTGTCTATCAATCTCTTTATTCTCTCAAAGATTCTTTGATCTAAATTTTTTTTATTTCTTTATGATACTCTTGAGATTTCTTCACAAATTCTTCCAATTCAAAATCATTTAGTATCTTGAGATTCTTTCATAGATTTTCAATTCAAAATCCTTTAGTATTCTGAGATTCTCTTACAAATTTCTAATTTAAATCTTTTTAATACCCTCAAATTTCCTCATAGATTTCTAATTCAAAACCCTTTAGTATTTTGAGATTCTCTCCCAAATTTCCAATTCAAATCCTTTTAGTACTTTGAGATTTCTTCTCAAATTTCCGATTCTAATCCCTTAAGTATCTTAAGTTTCTCTTGTAGATTTCTAATTTTAATCCCTTTAATATCCTAAGATTCTTTCATAGATTTCCAATTCTAATCCCTTTAGTATCCTAAGATTTTCTCGCAAATTTCCGATTCTAATTCCTTTAGTATCTTGAGATTTCCTTGCAAATTTCTAATTCAAATCCTTTTAGTACTCTGAAATCTTGAGATTCTTTATTTGATATTCTACAATCCTGAGATTTCTTATTTGATATTTTAGAATCTTATGATTTTCTATTTGATACCTTAGAATTCTAAGATTTTATATTTGATATTTGAATCTTTTCTTTTTTTTTTTAGAATTTTCTTCTCTTTTATAGAAACATTCTCTATTTCTTCTTTATGCATAGGATTTTTTTGTTGCCTTACTTTATCTCCTCTTGTGATCTTTTTTGATGGCCCTTCATTATTTTCATCTCTTTTTTGTTTTTCTACTATTCATGCTTTATGTTGACTCCTTGCAATATGAGCATGCATTGATAATCCATCTATTGGATCATTCCACCTAGTAATTTGTTGAATATTATTACCAATATATTTTAAATCATTTGCAATAAACTTTTTTTTTCAGCATAATTCATTGCACTTGTCTACAAAGAGCAAGATTCTCTTGGAAGGTCAAGATTTATATTTAAATATTTACTTTGATTTGCTTCCTTATTTGAAATTGTATGTACTTTAAAAGCATCTCTCGTAAATACCTTTATTCTTCCTTTACCAAAATTTGTTTCTAATTTTTTTTCACTTTCTTTCAAGTATATTAAATCATCTTAAAAAAAAATAACTCCTATACATAATGCCTTTGTAAAATCTTCATACTCCCTTCTTAAATATTCCATGCTATCATACCACATGCACCTATGCACTATACTTTCCATTGGTCCTAAATTTTGTCTTATTGATATCCTTGATGATTGATCCTTTTCTTTAAGTTTTACAAATTTTATTTGTAAATCTCTCATCCTGCGTATGATCTCATTCATATTCATGTCTTCTTTCTTTTATGTAGATATTGAAGGTTGAATCATAAATGTAAGATGGTTGGTAGACAATTTTACCTTAGATGCTTGCAATGGTCTTTGAATACCTATCCTATCCTTTCTCTTTTTTCTTTTTACAAGCAATCCTATTGCCTCTTCTACTTTTTTTTAATTTGATGTCAATCCTTCTTCTTCTTCTTTATCTTCAAGCAATACTTCCAATTTTTCTTACAACTCTCCATGAGCCACTTGAAGAAAAAGTTCTACTTTACTTGGATCCAACAATTGCCTCTTCTTCTTCAATAAATGAGAATATTGTCTTTCAAATTCTCATAATAATTTTTTTGCTTGAAGATCCTTCTTAGGCTTTTCAATCCATTCAAAAAATGACTTCTTTGTAATCCGATCATTATCTTCTAAAAAATATTCATCCCTCAATGTTTGAGAAAATTTCTCCCATGAACCTCCAACATGTCCTATAATAGACTTCACATGATTCTTTATTTCTAGTGCAATAGCCAATTCAAATAATTGAACCATCTTCTTCTCAAAAATACGCTTCAATTTCATTTCTCTCATATAATACCTTAAATATCTTGTGATATCCTTCCCTTCAAATTGATCAAATTTGTCCACAACTACCTGTAATGCTTTCTTTGCCATACCTTCTTTGTGATCTTTAATCTATTATTGTTGTATAAATAAAGCAAATGCATCAAACATACTTGCAAAGCTAGAATCAAAATACATACTTTGTTCTCCACTAATACTTTCATTTGTAGCTCCACTTGAAATACCATCCATAGCTCCTCCTTCCATTCTCTTGTCTTCTTTTTCCATAGTTCAAATAAATTAAAAAATATCCAATTATCTTCTATCTCAAGCTTTTTAAGTCGGATTCATTAAATATGTTGTATTTCGTAAAGTCTGGCTTGAAAATGCTCCAGGCACCTGATTGTAGAAGATAAAAGGAAATAACAATAACTAGTCCTAATACCTCTAGTCAAATTCTAAACAAATCTTAATTAAATCCTAATTAAATCCTAATTAAATCTTAATCAATCTTGGTCAAATTTTAATTAAATCCTAGTCAATCTTGGTCAAATCCTAATTAAATCCTAGTCAATCCTGATCAAATCGTAATTATATCCTAATCAAATCTTAAACAACTCTACTCAATTTTGGTCAAACCTTGACTAAATATTAATCAAACTTAATCAAATCTTGACTAAATCCTAATCAAATCTTAAACAAATCCTATCTAAATCCTAATAAAATCTTAACTAAATCCTAGTCAATTTTGGTCAAATCCTAATTAAATCCTAATCATCTTAAGTAGATCCTAGTCCACCTTGATTAAATCCTAATTAAATCTTAATTATCCTAATTAAATCCTAATCAATCCTAATCTTAATTATATCCTAATAAAATCTTAAATGATCCTAATTAAATCCTAATTATATCTTAACTAAATTTTAAACAATCTTAGTCAAATTCTAACTAAATTTTAATCAATTTTGGTCAAATCCTAATTAAATCTTAGTCAATCTTAGTCAAATCCTAATTAAATCCTAATCAAATCCTAAATAAATCCTAAATAATTCTAATCACTCTAATTAAATTCTAGTCAATTTTGATCCAATTCTAATTATATGCTAACCAAATTTTAAATAATCCTAATAAAATCCTAACTAAAATCCTAGTCAATTTTTATCAAACCCTAATTATATCCTCACCAAATCTTATACAACCTTAGTCAAATCCTAACTAAATTCTAGTCAACCTTGGTTAAATCCTAATTAAATCTTAATCAATCCTAATCAAATCCTAACTAAATCCTAATCAATCTTGGTCAAATCTTAACAAATCCTAAAATAAATCTTAAATTAAACTCTAACCAAACCCTAGCCGAATCCTAAACTAAACCCTAATCAAATCCTAAATCAACTTATTTCAACCTTAGGGCAGTTTAGAATCTCAATACCTATTGATTAAATTGTTGATCTTGCTTAAAAATTTACACACTTCTTAAGAACTAAATTGGCAATAAGCACATGAAATTTGAAGAAGATTAAATTTACCAACAAGAAATTCAACTCAAAATTTCAATCAAGTGTCGACCGGCCTCCTTCTCCAACCTTAATATTGATTGTCTGGTACCAATATCTCCTTCTTATACCATTCAATTGCTTTTAAATTTCACATCCATGTAGAAAATTAAATCTTCTACATATACACACAAATTTCACTCTAATCCAATTAGTAGATTATTAGAAATCTTAGAAAACCTAAATGACCCTCAATTCCCAATTTTCGAGATCTCAACCTACATAAACTTCAATAATCTTTGATTGAACCATTAGATCAAGTTTAAATTTACAGCACCCTGTAAGCACAATTGTATGCACCAATCCATAAAATTTCACTTGTAGATCTAAAACCAATCTCACAAAATGTTCAAAAATATAAACCCTAATATATTTCACAAAAATCAGAGTCACCAAAATCAACCCTAATAATGCAAAGTCCTTACAAAGTTATTTCAAACTCAAATCACTTTGAATTAATGCTCAAAAAAAGATCTTCTAGTCTGCTCTCTAATTCTACTTTTTGATCTGCCTGAAAAAAAATCGACCCACCATAGGCATGTAGTTTTGTATCCTAGGATCTAATTTCGACCCCCACTCATAACTAGTCCTCTCTGGGTATCAATTCTAAGATTTTTGAAATAAATTTTTTTTAAATCTATTCTTAATTCTTCCCTAATGATTTTTATATTATTTATTTTTCTAATATACTTTGTTTTGATTTATTTATGGCCATACAAAATAAATAGAAGCCTCTCCTATAAAAAGCCAATATTTATCTTTTAACCTTTTTTTACTTTCTTCTCTATTATCTATAATTTTTAGATATTTGCTCAAATATTTCTATTTGAATTCCTATGTATTATAGTTATTTCCTTTCTCTTTCATCTAATAGCCGTGTTACTATACGACAATGTATTATCTTGTTTGGTAATATGTCGGGCACCTAGCTATAGAAGGTGAAGATATGATTCACAAATACCTAAGAATCTTTAACAGGTTTTATTCATATAAGAAGAATAAGATTGAATATTAATATGAGAGTATGTAAGTCAATGCAAAGTGCTTAAAAGTATTCTTTTTGATAACTTCATCCACATATAAACTCCAATTGCTTTATTACTTGTCACAATCAAGCAACTAGTTTTTTCCTTACAAATTCTAATCTTATTTAGTGAACTTCAATAAGCTATAATTTTCAATCTATTTTCAATTTAGTATAAAACTTTGCATACAAATGCAAATATAAGTCTTATATAAGCTCAAAAAATTTCAATCCAACCCAACTTACAGATTGTGAAAAATCAACCAAAATCCACACTGATGTCACTCGGCCGCCAGCTTAAAGATTGATGTAGATATCCCAGCAGCAATTTCTCATTTTCCAACCATTTACTTTAGCTAAAAATTGGTGTATAGCTTGTCCTTCAAATCTTCTAACATTATACAAAATTTCATTTTGATTCAACAAATAGATCTTTAGATATTGCAAAAACCCCAAGCAATCCTAAAATACCAATTTCTGGTACCTCTTTGTACTAATGATCATGTAAATCTCAATTTCACTGATAAATTGTTACAAATTTTTATTCAATCTTAGCACATTCAATTATCCACACATTATCAAAATTGCAATTGTAGATGTCACTTCAATTGCACACAATAGCTAAAAGTGCTAGTCCTAATTTTGTTGTATAAAAACTTAATCTCTAGTATAAATTCTAATTTTAGATAGTGATTGCTAAGTCCTCTCAAATCCTATAGAAACAAGCCTAACATTCCTAGAATGAGCTTAAAGCCAGCTTTCTAATGCTAATTGCCGATCTCCAATTGACTTGATTTCCTATCCTTGGTGGCCGTTTTTGTGGCTAGAAGTCTGATTTCAACCCTATTTCATACACGGTCGACCCTCGGGTATCAATCCAACTTATTCTAAGGATTTTTAAGCTTAATCCTATTCTCAATTTAATCTTAATATCAACCATATTAACTATTTATCTTTTCTATTCTATTTTTATTAACTTATGACTTTTTAAAAGTAATAATAGAGTTTGTACAACCTAGAAGGAAAATTTAATAACTAACTTTTATCTATTAGCTATTAAATCAAGAAAATAATCTAAGAGGCTTTCATAAATGTTTTCTTAGATATCTTAAGTTCCTATTGAACCAAGATAATCAAGTATTAAGTAGAAATTATTCTTTTTCATGCTTTTCACTATATAAATATGTTTCAATACAACAACAAATGCATACTAAGAATAGAAGAAGAGCAATATAGTTTCTAATCATGCCTCTTAATCATGAGCGGAATTAATACAGATTAAAGGAAAATCCATTATCAAGGATTGTTGAAGAATTTAAGGATTTTAAAAGAATACTACTATAAAGTGGGATTATAGAGATACAAAAGAAAAAATACTCTTATAAGATATAAATGCTTTTGATACAAGGTTTATTGATATTTTTAAAATAAAAATATTTTATATAAAAATTAAAGCTTTAAAAAGAAAAGAAAGAAAAAGATTGTATAATATTGAGAAAGAATTATATGAATTAGAAACATCAGAAGATGATAAAAAGATTTTTAATATTTATAAAAGAAATGAATTGAAAGATTTTTTAAATTTTATTGCATCAATTGGATTAAAAGATGATAATAAGGTTGTACAAATTTATTTAAAGGAGATTTATTCTATGCTTGAATCTTTTCAAGCATCAAAGGTTATTATGGAAATAAAATATAAGATAGCGGATAAAAAGCTGAAACTTGTTGCAAAACATTTATCAAAGGATTTCAAAGAACATATAAAAGAAGCATCAAGAAAAAAGAACTTTTATCTATTAAGATTTGGCAACTTGAGCAAAGACCAAAAGATGTATAAATAGTATTAAAAAAGTTGAAAAAGATAAGGTTACAAAATAAGGTTCAATTTTATAAACAAAATTTATTATGACCTAAAGCAATTGAAGAAGGTGATTGGATTTTGGTCTATAATAGTAGCTTAGATAATCAACATAGTACTTTATAAAAGTTTTTAAAATGTTGATTTGGACCATATGTAGTAATAATTGGTCATGGTAATATAACCTATTTACTAGGAGAATTAGATGGAATAAAATTAAAAATACCAATTATAAAAAAGCTAGTGAAGATATTTAAACAATGACATTTAAAATCCAATATAGAAGATCTTGTTGAAGACTTTAACTTTCCAAGATAATAAGATGGTTTTGATTTGGATACAAAAAATAATGAAGAAAAATCTAATAAAGATATTGAAGGTATGGTATAAAGCCAATAATAATATATAATTTATTTGGCACATATTAGAGGATGCATTGGTTCAAAGGGGTGGATATTGTATTATAACACAACTACAAGATGAAAGAGCAAAAGAAGACATATATTATAGAGAAGCTTAATTAAAGACTAAATAAAAAAATTACTTTAAAAAATATAGATTAAAAAAATAGAGAGGTAGTGAACTTAAAACCACAAAAATTCCTTATTATCAAGGCTTATTTTGATGAAAATCAAATAAATTGATACTCAATTCTTATTTTGTTTAATTATTTTGATAAAAACTTGTTGATAGCAAACAAATGAGAACATTATGATTGAAAGAGAATGGAAGAACATGAAGCCATACAAAATATATTAACAAATGTAAGTAGGAGTCCAAAACCTATTAGTATTCTTAAAAATATTACTTTTAATAACATTCACAAATTATTCTTGGTAACAATGAATAAAATCCAAAATGATAGATTAAATTATAGATTAAATTTTAAAAAAAATTACCAAAAACATTTCACTTTACAGAATCAAATTCACTTTAAAATGTAGAATCTTCCTAACAAGAGCACAAAAATTCAAGATAATAAAAACACACAGCAAGCCTCTTATTTCCTACCTTCCGACAAAACCAACACTTTCAAAAAGTAAAAGTTACATTTTCATTGCCTGATGCTAAACTACAAAAAGTTTGACCACAACCCAAACTCCACCAATAATGAAGAAGTTAACACAAATAAAAAAGAAAAAATTTAACAGCGGTGAATATCCCTAGATTCATCAACTGTGGGACTTAATGGTTGCTCTTCAAGCCGAAAAGTTAAAATGGCACGTGGCAACATGGGTCCAGCATAGATAGACCTCTTCCACCTGGCATCAGAGAACCCCTAAACTAGACTACCTGGAATTCACTAATAAGAGGAGAACACGTGGAACTTATGAGGCGGGTTATCACGAGAGTCAATGCCTCCGTTCGAGGATCGGTTGGTAAGCGATCCTCGAACAGAGTCGTCGACGGAGCTCATTCAGAACCGACGATAAATTGAAGAAATCGTTGCCTGGTCGTCCCATGCTGTACACGCTCCTTGCCCAGAGTTGTTTTTGTTTTTTTATTTTTTTATTTTTTTGTGTGATGGGTGCAGTGTCGCCGAGTCTTTTCTGCTTGCTCGTGTGGTTATCTGGAGCATGTAAGCACGATTTGGCGGGATTAGGAATGTGCAACGCATTTGAGTTTTAGAGGAATTAGGGTTTTGCTGCGGAGCTGGGTTACGTGATCGGCGTTGCTGCAGTCTTGTTTTCTCGCAGTTTTTTTTCAAGCTTTCTTGGCTATTGGAGAGATAGCAGAGATGGATTGCGTGAGAGCGATGTCGTCTGTATGCTCTGGGACGACGCCCATGGCGATTGGCAGATCGGGCTTCGGCAATGGTGCTGGCGATGCAGCCAGTTTTCGTGGCAGGGTTGGGAGTTTTGCATCTCTGAGAGTGCACGGATCGCAGGTTAGGGGAGGATTGCAAGGAATGGTGGGTTTGAAGGGATTCACGTGGCCGAGAGGAGGCGGAGTGCGAGCCTCTTCATCTGGAATTGGGATGACCCCGAGCGAGCCTTTGGATTCCAAGGCTGATAAGGCTGCAAATGAAGCAGAGAGGGAGTTTGATTCTGTGAAGCAGTCGATCGGAACCTCTGTGGATAGTGCGAAGGAGACGGCGAGTGATGTGCTTGATGACTCGAAGCAGTCAGTCGCGAGCACGGTGAATAAAGACCGGGCGGGGGAAACTAAGAGTTTAGTTGAAGATACTGCCAGTAAGGTGTGTGGCATCTGGGCAGACCAGGGTATGGTAGATACATTTGTGTAGTTTACTCCGTGCTTAACTCTTTGCTGCTATCCTTGGCTGACGCCAGAAACTGATTTGAGTGGGTACTTTTTGTTTGAGGTATCGCGGGATTTGCAGCACAATGCAAGGGTGTGTGATACGCTGACCAATTTGTGGTAGTTGTCTAGGGGGTGCTTGTTGCCTTAGGTCTTTATGAGGTTATACTTTGCAGTACATTTTTGATCCACCTGGCATTACGTTTTTGTTTGTCTCGTAAATGATGCTATCCTTGACTTGTCGAGGATTATATAGATTTGGGGGGTCGATTATTGCAGGGGTTTGCAGTAATTTAGAGGTTTATTCTTTCAATATATTAGCAAGCGTCTGTACTAATAATCTAGTTTTAGAAACACTCCCACTCTTAGAACCTGTGAACTCCACCACTTTAGGTTGCTTGAAGTATGCACAGGGCTCTCTTCGTCTTTGCCAGTTGATGAGTGTGACTTGAGTACTGCCTTGCTCCTTCAACCCTCTTTATTAACTCTCAAGTCACCCTGCTCTATTCGGGGATTATAGATTGCACACATTCGTTTACGTTTTAAGGGAGAAACCCCTTCTGAGGATTCAATATTTTCTTGTCAGGTATTGTGGTTACAGTATATATGTACATAGAAGTCGATAGTGATATGCTGTGTTCCAATATACTCACGCCAACTTTTACGTCTTTTCAGGAACTGGAGAAGCTCAAAGACATCACAAATCAGCTCCTAGAGCAAGCAGAAATTGCACGACAAAAGCTTGCTGCAACGGCACAGGAAACAGCCTACAAACAGAAAGACAATTTAGCATATGTTGCTGAGAATGGACCGGAGCCAGTGAAAGAAGTCGCAGGATCAGCCCTTAATGCACACTATTCAAACTCTGGAAAGAGCGGTTCTAAGATTCACGATTTCTGCTTAGGTATCCCGTTCGGGATTTTCCTCGCTGGTGGTGGTTTGCTTTGGTTTATAATTTCAGGTGGGACTTCCGCCATCAGGTTCGGTGTCATTCTGGGAAGTGCTCTTCTGTACTTGAGTGTGACGAGTTTGAAGAAGTGGAAAAATGGAGAATCCTCTATGCCATACATCCAGGGCCAAGCAGCCATCTCTGCTTTCCTCTTCCTCAGGTTTATAACACTCGCTATGTTTCTTATGCTGTCTTGATATGTTAAATCAATAAATCGGTTTAGCTACAATCCAGTTCAGAAGAAGAAATACTCTTTTGATGGTTGCACATGTTTTAGTATGCTATTATTTTCACAAAAGCTTCTATTCAAGAGGTATTTATTGGTTGCCTGATTTTGAGGTAGTTTTCGTTTTTCTTCTATTGGCCAGTTTGATATGCTCTAGATTGTTATCTCATTTCCTCTAGGTTGTGATATGTGTGGGCTTATCTGAGAAAGTTTGTTTGGGAGCAGGTACTATCGACGTTTTACTGTAAACAAGTTATTCTTTCCGACAGGAGTTACAGGCCTACTAAGTGGGGCAATGTTGGCCTTCTATATTTATGTATTAGTGTCTGGTGGGAATCCTCCTCCTAAGAAATCCAAGATTCAGTCAAGTTAGGGGGTCAAACCGTCCGACAAGCACCTTTTGGCTTTTTGGATATTCATATCCCTCTGTTAGGCCGTCATTCAAAGCTTAACAGGTGATTCGTTCAATTTTTGAAGAAGAATGTATTCAAGTCATTTAATGAAGCATCCGGCAGGAAGTTCTTACTGTCAAGGCAGTCTTACGTGTTAAGAATGATATGAGGCCTCTTTCTGTAGGTATTGTGAATTTGTGCTGCGACAGCCTAGATACAGAAGAAATTCTTCCCTGTATGTTGCTGAGAGTACATATAGTGGTATCTTGGTGAAATAGATGAATTGTTCTCCATGTCTGTACATGCCGGAATGATATTCCCTGCTCTTAATGTTCCACTGTGCCTGTAGTTTCAATGCACATCAGTTAGTTATTTCACTTGTTCTATAATATGGGAATTTCTAACTGTCTCGCACTGGATGGATAAAGTACAGCATCTTGCCCAAACTTAGCATAACATGAGATTGTGATTGGTGCATTCTGGATTGATGAATTGATGTAAGTGCAGATGTGAGACCCTATGGCGGTGCACTATTAATTCCAGAGTATTATCAATTACTAACATTAGATCACCAATGATTAGCATTTCACATGCAGAACTTTAATTTTAACTTTTGTTCAAGTCTATTGTATTGTTCAAGTCTATTGTATTATTTAAGTCTATTACTTATTGTATTATTCAAGTCTATACTACCTGAAGTGGCATAATTGTTATATTTTAAGTAACATTCAATTGTTCAAGTGATATGCATTATATACAGAGAGAGTGACAGTTATTTCACATACAAATTTATATTTTGTACAGAGATTCATCAAAGTAATTCAAACAAAAAAAGTTGATCTCAATCTAAACATATGATAATAGCTGGTGATTAAAATGCATATTCGAACCACAATTTTATGATTTATAAATTTAAAAAAAAAAAATTCACACTTAAAGTTTCACAAAATATATTTTATAAATATTTATGTAGCATGACTAAAAAGTTTGTAACATTAGAAAGACATTGCAAAACACACTTTCAGTCTTACCTTGCAAAATTTAAATAAATATAAAATAAAATAAAATGAAAATTTATACCTTATTTGGATTATGTAAAATATGCTATAAAATAATTTATATGTCTATTGTATTCAAACACCAACTAATTTTTGATGCATAGACATTGAATTTATACTTGTTAATATACATTGTATTTATTTTATTTTATTTATAAAATTTTTTATATAACATTTCAATTGTGATTAGTTGAAGTAAAAAAAAAAAAAATTCACAAAAATTTTATTATTTTTACTTCTTACAAGTATTATATCACATGAAAATGGTGTTATTTTTAATCGATAAAAAAATTTATGTCGAAGAGAAAAAAGGACACACAATCCACTGACATGAAATTTTAAAAAATATATATATATTATGGAGTCTTATTTTATGAAAGTTAACTTATGAGTATCTTTTTGGAGTGTTCAAGATCCTAAGGCACTGTTTAGAGAATTTGCAAAGAATTGAGATGCTTCCAAACTAGACATGGAAGTGCTGGGATGCTTTAAAAGAAAACTTTTAGAGCAATGATCCTTACAAAAATATTTTCATTCATAAATGATGCTTTTGAAGAACATTTTGTAAGCTTGAACATTTCATCGAAGCACTGAGAGCATACGTGTCCACGGTGCATTATTATAAACATTTAGATTTTCAAACCCCGAGAATTTGCAACTTCATTTAATAGATCAGTCCTCCAGCTTCTAACAAACAAAAACCAATCGCTAATTTGGCGTTACTATTGGCAAGCAGAGGAAAATGTTAAAGCGTTACTTCAAAGCCAATTGGACAATAAGTACATTAGGAAACAACAAAATCAAGTTAATAGGAAATCTGCAAAAAATTATACTTTCCTCCTAGGGTCATCATGTAGTACCTGGAATTGCAGACTGTAATCCATGATGTTCCTCAATTCCACTGGATGATAAACACCCTACAGTGTTAGATAGCTCTAAAGACTGTGTTTAATAACATATTTGGGTGAATCAAAAGCTGTAAATTTGCAGTGGTCCATTGAACTCCATTGCAACAGTCAAAGCAGTAAAAAAACACTGCAACCCAGTGTTTTAAGATGTTACCAATCATATGCATACAATACCATCTCACAAGAGAAACAATGATATCAAAAGAAAAACATCAGCATAAGTACCAGAGAGCACCTAGGAGATGTATTTGCAGAGCCATTTGGTAAGTTCTTACTCCAGAAAGTTATACCCACGGATTTCGCGTGTTAGCATTATTTGAGCAGGCTCCTGCACAATATGCGGTATTATGTGCTATTTCGAAGGGTGGCAACATGCTTCTGGCATCTCATAAAATGCAAGATTACTAAGATGGCCATTCACAAGAGACATGAGGCATCAATCAACTCTACAATGCAGTGACCAGTATAGGTTGAGTGTAGTTTATCTCGAGACAAGTGATGACGCATCGACACTGACACAGGGCTCGAAATTGCATAGCATGCTTTTCAACCTTCTACCTTTCCATTGTCTTAAAAGAGACGCTGTAATCCTTCAACGCAGTGGATTTCTGTGAAAGAGACGACAACGCTTTGACAGCAAAGAGTGCTCTAGATAATGTTTTCTGCATTTCATACATAAGGTTTTGAAATCCACTTGCAACTACAGTACAGAGAATGTTCTTGCTATTTCAGCAATGGTAGTGCAGGAGTTGACAAGTATACTCAATAAAGTTCAGCAGATGCGCTGCAAAACCCTGCAGCTGAGCTCAGATGCCATCTCGAAAGGCTCGGCTTGTCACTCCGCGAAGGAATTATTGTTCATCAACTTGTGATGAATTCAAAATCTAAATACTATTGAGCAGAAGAAACACCAGCCCACGTCATGAATGGATATTTGCACAAAGTGCGGCACTGAGCTGTTTCAGACCATCGCCAATGTTAACCAGAGCATCTATGTAACCACTTCCAAGTTTCATGGCGCCCCGGAACTTCTCTTTCTCTAGCTCCAGCTTCACCCTCTCCATCTCCAGGTCCTCTCGGTGTCGCTTATCTTTTCTATCTTCAGATTCTAACATCGCTTCGACCACATTTTTATTGTTGCGGACCAGTACAGAAGCAAGAGCTTCATCTGTTCTGGACCACAGCTTTCTCTTCTGCCCAGACTGGTGTGGGCCGCTTGTTTCCTCACCGCTATCATCGTCGGAGTCCACAAGCTCCGCTTTAACACCTGCAAGCGGAGCATACTCGACAAACTTAGAGGCTTACGTTGTGATCCTCTCAATCCATAAAATCCACAATAGATGGACACGTAATACCGTGACTAAACATCACAGAGCTTTCCCCTTGATTGAAACACTGCACAGAAAGCTGCATGGCAGCCTGACCTCCTATACGAGAAAATATACACATCAACAACAAGATGTATAAGAGTTTTAGCGTTCACGGTCTGGGAAAGATACTCGAGAAATCTATGTAGACAGTAAGCAACCAGGTTCGCTTGAAACTTTTCGAACAAATCTATGTTTAGGTTGTGAATGCGCAGAGACATTCACTTCATTGTTGAATAGAAACTCTACAGGAAACCACTATTGCAATCCAAGTTCAGCAGCCGTCAAAGAATTCATTTATCTTCAGCAAATTATATTACTCGTTGAGTTGTTCGATTTGAATACCGTGCGCAGAGAACATCACAGACCGGATTATTCACCTTAAATTAGAATCTGACCTCGCAATAAAAAGGCACGCATAACACACTCAAGTGACTAGGGTTATAATTACAAACAGTCATACATCTATATAGCTTGATATAAATTCGACAGATAACTAGCTACCAGGGAAAAATTAACAAAAAAGAAGACAGTACACGTATATGTATGGTAATTTTTTGAAACCAAGAGTATAAAGACTAGGTACTGCAATTTTAAACGGCTGACAGTCATGAAGACTAACATCAAAGTCCAACATATAAAATATTGAAACGAATTGAAGAACAAACCTGATGGCCCCAAAGGCCCAGAAGTGTCAACGACAAGCTCTCCTGAATCCGAATTCTTGGTCTTGGTGTTAGACCACTCTAATAAAGCATTGAAGATCTCTTTCTGAAAGTTGGGAGGTAGTTTATTTCTTTTCCGTTCCTCGGGCGTCATGTTCCAGTAAGACTTGTGTCCATTGCACACATGCTTCTCATTATTGTAGACTTTCTTGTAAGCTGTTGAGATGACCTCCCACTTATCATGGCACTGCTGAGCGCTTCGCTGAAGCCCGGAAGCCCAGCAATAGTCCTCAATCCAGTTCCACCTCTCCTGCGCAGGGTTTTGCGACCCCTTGCCACTTCGTTCATGGCGGTGAAGATCCTCTCTTTTTGCTGCCTGCAAAATCAACATCTCCTCTACCACCCAATTGCTCTTCTTATATATACGTCCACACCGTGAGCCCTGAGGATGCCCATATACCACCGCATCTTCGAGTGCAAGGAGAGACTGATGATTGCCAGCATCAATTAAATGACTGTTGCCATTTGCGTGGCTGCCATTAGAATCGTGCAGAATTTGGTCGGGGTCTGATAGATGGGCCTCGTCCCCTTCGTGTGAAGAGTGAGTTGGATCGACGAGAGAGAGTTCACGCCGGTATTCGCCACCATGATGCAGGTCCATCTCTGATCATAAGGAACAATATTCTACCTCGCCGTATAGAATCCACAAACAAGGCAGTTGGCTACCTAAGATGTGAGATTCACCACCCTCGCGAAATAAAATGTCACGAGAGAACCTGTTAATACCAATTCAATCCCCTTGATTTGTTGAAAGAAGAAACCTGGATTTCATCTATTGTCACATTTGACGCCGAGAATTGGCGCTTTGCGAAATGATCCCTCTTCGCCTACCCAGCTTCAGATATCAAGATCCACTAAAATCTCATCGGAATTTCACATACCTTCACCATTACCCTTAGCCAAGCAGTTGCAGAATAAGAAATATGTTCCCAAATTCACTTCAGGTTGCAACTTCTATTTGCGAAACTCCGATGAGAACACTAGGATATCTTTCATTCCTTTACAGGCTGAAGAGCTAAACTTACAGCATCTAAGCATGTACCCTTAATATGCCTCCTCTAATATTATGTTGAAGATGCATATCCAGACTCATCAAGATACATCCCGGCCATGCACAGCAAACAATAGCTTGATACGGTAACTCTCCTCACAAATGAACATACATCCGAAAACGTTCGTAATACTCCTCCCAGGATCCGAATCTCTTCCTTCTAATTGAACACAGGTGCCTGATAAGAAAGATCAACAAAAGAGTTCACAACAGCGAGGAAATAGCCTTCAATCCATCAATTAGAAGCCCATCACCGGAGCTTTCTCTCACCCTGGATTACTCCGATTTCCAGCTTCGAATGCACCACTAACCTAAAACGCACAGCAAAGTGAATCAAGTGCAAAAAATTGCAATACCCACATCTCGAAACAAAAAGAGAGCACTAATTCGCGGCTCAAGCTCCAACTCCAGTAACCATGCCGCGCAGGGAGCGGATCAAAACCTACAAACGCAAAACCCAGAGCAAAGCCTAACATTCACCGAGGTACTGACACCTCCAAATGCTCGATCTACTGCCCACTGCTTCAACAGCAAGTTTCTTCGATTCCATGCAAACTTATTCACAAAGGAGGACAACCGTTCGAGTGAGATCGAAAAGGAAATGCTGGGATTGGGGTTGAAAATGGTTTTCTGAAACATTAAGGACTCTTGCTCAAGAAACCAGACGGTCAGGCCGTTCGTCGCCACCGGATTTAGCCGGTAACCTCACCTGGCTCACCCAGTCCGCTCATTTATTCACCGCCCACATCAACTAGTTGCGTTAGGGTTTGCAACGGGTGTCAAATTCTTTCATGAATTTGTGTGTACACTGATCTCTTCATGAATTTTTGTGTACATGGATCTCTTTATGCATTTATTCTTTGCGTCAGGATCCTGCACCTATTGATCTTTGCTGTATAGAAAAAGTCAGCAGATAGACGAGGCTGTGCTTACGGAATTTCAGAGGTCTACTGTCGAAGATCCATGCCTGAGTTTAGTAGGGCTGCACATTTTAGCTTCATAAGCTAGGGTACTTACTCAAGTTTCATAGCAAATTCCTAAACCTTCCTCAGATAATGGGCTGATATAGTTTAGAACATCGCTCTGATGAACGTAAGGTGTTGATGATATATACTTTACAACACCTACATCAGCACCTTCTGGTGTCTCACAAGGATTCTGTTCAGGTAGTCTGGTTAATTTGTACAGTTCACAGAAGGGGGTGTCGAGATGTTGAGAAAATGATGATAGATGCATTCTGTGGCTTGCAGCTCGTAAGTCCTGTCACTTCTTCTGACAGTCTTTGAATGCGATTTTCGATTCATGTTCTCATTGCAGACAATTATAGAAAATAATGGTAACTGGAAAGTATTATACTGTATTTGGTCTTTGTTGCAAAGCATTTTGCACCGACAATCAGTCATCGTATATCTACGTACGCATTCTAATTATGTCCATATGCATGTTAAACTGCTGAGATCATAAGCAGTGTGTGTGGAGGATGAAGTGGTCCTCCCATCACCGCCCCTAGCAAGTGTTACTGGTACGTATTCCATGGTTTAGTCGCCCTTAAATGGTCTTGTACATTTTTTTGACTGCATTAGCCTTCTGGAATGATCATTCGAAACTTCGTGCATGACTTATCGTTATCGAGGCACTTGTGAGGTTCTCAGTTTAAGGTGGCAACGTAAGCTCTATGCACAGCATCTAATATAGCCACCTGTTGCAACTTAGTCTGTACAGATTAACATAATTCCCTAAAAAATGATTCACTAAGTCATCCTATCAATCTTTACATGATTTTGGAGATTGACGAGACGGGCATAGACGCTGCCAGGTCTTGCAATCAGGTTTTCATGAGTATCTTCTTCGATGACTTCACCATCTTGAATCACAGCAATGCTGTCTGCGTTCCGGATAGTTGAGAGTCGATGTGCCACGAGTACAGTCGTTCTATCCTGAGGATGTTACCAAAAGCGCTAATGAGAAATTTCAAACCACGAAACTTTGCAAATGCACTGCACTCATCAAACAGGAGATTAACTTTATGGAATCCGAAGCAGGGGAGTGAAGATACTACCAGCATTAATCGATCCAAGGCGTCTTGGACAATCATCTCAGACCCGGCATCCAGCGCGCTTGTGGCTTCATCCAGGAGCAAGATAGTAGGATTCTTCAAAATTGCTCGAGCAATTGCTACCCGCTGTCTCTGGCCTCCCGAGAGTTGGATGCCGCCTTCTCCAACCTGAGTATTGTAACCATCCGGCAGCGCACTGATGAAGTTGTGTGCGTTGGCTATTTTGCCAGCTGCGTAAACCTCTTGCTCGGAGGCAATGCTGTCACATCCGAAGAGTATATTCTCAAATATTGTGGTGGCGAACAACGCAGGTTCTTGTGAAACAAGTGCAATCCTTCTCCGTAAACTCTTTAAGTTTACTTTTCGGATATCCTTGTCGTCGATGAACACACTCCCGGAGGTCGGATCATAGAATCTTTCCAAAAGAGCGATGACTGAGCTCTTTCCGGACCCGCTTGGTCCGACAAGAGCCAAGGACTTGCCGCCCTTCACCTGCAGGTTCAAGTCTCTGAAGATCTGCACATCTGGACGAGAAGGATACGAGAAAGATACATGATGGAATTTTATGTCGCCTCTGACGGTCTCTATAACCTCGGCGTTGGAATCGATAGTGTCAATCTCGGTGCGGCGGTCGAGGATGGCAAATACAGACTGTAACGCTTGGCTTCCCTTGGCTGCATCTGGCACCAATGCTAGAGCATCCGCGATCGAAAACGCGGAGATGCTGAGGACCAGAAAGGTTTTAATGATTTCATCGAATCTTGCTTCGTCTTTTCCTATCAGCTCGCCTCCATACCACAAGCTGAGTGCATAAGACCCGTACAAGCATAGCTGGGAGATTCCAAAGCTGATTCCTGCAACCTGCAATGTGCCAATCATCTCAAGCTCTCCATTCGAGGTTCAAGTAATTGGAATTTGAAGCACGTTCAAACTAGTGACGGTAGACGAGTTCTTGTGGAAGGAACACAGCTGATACCTGTCCGCGCCAAGAACTTCGCTGCAAGGGTATTGCAAGCTCGTGCCGAAAGAGGTTCATGACACTGTCCTCAGCGTTGAATGCAGCAACAGTGCGGATGTTGCTGACGGCTTCCCCGGCGATCATGCCAGAGCGAGTATGCGCCGATGCAACATCCTTCGAGTACCCTGCCAAGATGATTCTCTACTCCAAGGTTCAAGAATATACATGTTAGGTCAAGATAATCACTTTAGAAATACGGACTAGTTCTCTGTAGTCGGGTTCTGGTCATCTACCTGGCAGATATTGCCGAACAGGAGGAGCGGAAATATGGCGAGCATTACAAATGTCATCTTCCATTGGAAAGTGAAGGCAATGACGCACGTTGCCAGCATACAGCTGAAACTACTGATCATCAGGGAGATGCGATCTCCGACGGCACCTTTGACGGTTGTAGCGTCCGTTGACAAGCAAGAGCACAACTGCGAGCTGTTGTTCCCATCCAGATCGAACCAGCTTATCTCGTTCTTCAAAATGTCTGCAATATTTGCATCTCAATTGGTTGAGGAGAATTGTCAAATAGAAGTCGAGGAACGTCATTGTAAATCAGCATTTGAGGAAAAGTTCTCAAAACTCACTCGCAAATGTTAGTTCCCGGACACGCTTAAGCAGGTTCTCTCCCATGATCCCAAAGAAAGAATGTTGCGCAGTGTAGCCGACTGTTGCAACTCCCGCCACGCAAAGCATTTCGACTGCATCCTTGCCAATGTTCTTCTGCATCTGGTGTTGATCAGGGTCATAGAATGAGAATAGAACATTAGACAGGATTACACCGAAGAGCGGATTAATGAGCCCCGCGATGACTGACCCAAGGGCACCGAAAATCCCATAGCACCACTCTGGTCTGTTCAATTTGACAACGCGCCACAGGGTCACCTCCCGGTTTGAAGGTGGGAAGACGGCCATCGCCCATTCAGTCACTCGAGAGATTGGCAATGCAGAACCACATTTATTAGCATTACACAAATTTGAATCAATTTGGGACGAAACATTGCTAAATGTGTCGCTGGGTTTGCCCATCTGATTCTCTTGGAGCTGGAAGAGGGAAAAATAGGCGCCTTGCTTCTCCAGTAAACTGTGATGATCCCCCATCTCCACTATGGTACCTTCTTGAACAACGGCGATGATGTTTGCGTTGCGGACAGTTGATAGGCGATGGGCAACGCTGACTGTGGTTCGGCCGACAACCACTTTGTCCAGCGCCTCTTGCACCAACCTTTCTGAGGATGCGTCCACTGCACTAGTTGCTTCATCAAGTAGAAGAATCCTTGGTTTTCTAAGGATGGCTCTTGCAATTGCGATGCGTTGCTTTTGTCCCCCCGAGAGTTGAACACCGCGCTCGCTAACCTGAAAGAGGGAGCCAGATTGAATCCTTTCAAGAAAACAGACCTTGAGAAGCAGGTAATGTAAGACCATGGATTATTTGCTTCCAACAGCGAGTCTTCGTTTCACACCTGAGTTTTGTAAGATTCTGGAAATGCCGAGATGAAATCATGAGCATTTGCGGCAATGCAAGCTTCTTCGATGTCCTTCTCTGTTGCATCTGGTTTACCATAGAGTATGTTCTCCTTGATGCTTGTGGCGAAGAGAGCAGGCTCCTGGCTCACTAACCCAATCTGTCCGCGGAGCCACTTCAAAGGCAAATCCTTGAAATTGACTCCGTCTAGAAGCAGTTCACCTGGATTGAAATGATCGAGTTCCGATTTCAGTCTTGGAAATCATTTAAAATAAGGTTGTGCAAGAACAGAAGTCCAGGAAACACGAAAAAAATATCGCTCATGAGGATTGACACGTAAAGGATTTCGATCGACCTCGATTGGGATCATAGAACCGTTCTATCAAAGAAAGCACGGTTGATTTTCCTGCTCCGCTCCTCCCAACAATGGCCACAGTCTTCGTTGCAGGAATGTCAAGTGAAAAGTTTCGTAGCACAATTGACCCTGGTCGAGATGGGTAACTAAATTCAACATTCTTGAACTCAATGTGGCCTTGAACATACTCAAGCCCTTTTGTTGATGGTGTCGGGAGGTCAACTATAGGTTTTCGAGCTATCAGCTTAAATATCTTGAACGCGGCGGCTTTTGCTTTCGAAAACACTGGCACGCTCAACATCGCCTGCCCCAAAGACCTGCACAAGCACGATATCTCAAGGATCTTCGAACTACCATTTGTAAGTATATCGGTGTTGAACACTGTATTAGCACATAGATGAGATATTCTTACAATGATGCAGTACTGATACTAAAGATGGTGGCCAACGTTTCTCCGCCGTTGGTTTCGCCATGGCGGACAAGCACACCAGCATACCAAAGGAGAAGCGCCCAGCAGCTGGTCACCACTAAGAATGATGAACCCATGCCAACCCCCTTGGCGATGCCTCCCTGATACCCCAGTTTCAAGGACCTTTGCAGACACGCCGAATATGACTTGGCCACCTTCTCTTCGTTCACGAAGGAATGCACGGTGCGGATTTGTGCGATGCTCTGTCTTGTCCAAAAATTTCATTCCAACTTTTTTCCAAACGTTAGTATAGATGTTTTGGAAGACGTGCATGCTGCTTTGAAGATGTTGTACAAGTTGCAAATCAGTCGTACCTGTTCAGCTATTCTCCCCGCCTCTGCATACGCTTGCTGACTCTTGGAAGTGATCCCCGTCAGTGAAGAAGCGTAAGCCACCCCAATAAGTGCAATGGGGGGCAAGACACCCAGCGTAACAAGGGAGAGCTTCCAAGTTGCGGAGAACGCAACGGCGAAGCCGCTAATGAAGGTACAGACGTAATGAACGAAGTTTCCCATCTGCAGTAATTGACGAATTAAATCACAAGCTCTAGGTTTCTGGGATGCAGAACTGGAGATTATAGTCGACGCGCTCGGTTATCAGAAACGAGTAAGAGCATTCCGATAGGATCCCAGGTTTGGAATTGAGTTACCTTCTCGCCAATTGCATCTTGAATGTGAAGAGTGTCGGAGGAGATGCTACTAACTATTTCACCCGTGTGGACATCGGTGTCAAAGAAGCTCACGTCTTGCTTCAGAATGGCTTGTAAGTAGCGGACACGGATGCGAGCAGCTTGTCGCTCGGCTGTTTGCATCCATGCTGCCACCTCTGCACAATGATGACCGACAAGCAAGGCCCATGTCCTTATGCCAATGTTGAAAGTAATTTATCTAGATACAAAATATGTAGCAGAGAGTCTCGGATGCTTTCAGAGAGGGGGTGTAGAGTTGAGCTTTGCATGCAATTAGTGTACATCTTTGTGAAGGAACTCCAGATGATGCGAGGGAACTCTCAACAATTTGTATGCGTACTAATCATTGAGAACAGAACTACAAGACAGAGTGGAGATGGACTGAACAGCACCTGCCCAGGATGCGATGCAAACCGCGAGGCCGGCATAGCAAAGGTACATTACGTTCTGGCATCTCATGATCATGCACACAGTCAGAAGTTGCAGCTCCCCTAAGATCAAACAGCAGCCAGCATTAACGTCGAAAGCAATCATCTAAGATTCATGCACTAGCTTGTGAACGCTACCTGATTTATGATTTCTATCATCTTGTTGGGATTGCTGGCATTGGCACCGAATCCATCCAAAAGCTTCCCGAAGAACAAGAAGTAGATGGGAAGGCCACAGCCATGGATGACAGCCCCCACCGTGCCGATGAAGAGCAGGAGGCAGTCGATGGCATCAGCGAAGGCGAAGAGCTTGATGACGGATATGGTTTGCACCTTCTGCTTCATATGCTCATTGGGCCGTGTGATTGCGAGGATTCGACCGCCTTCAGCAGTTTGAACTTTCGCCCTGCTCCATCCTGCACATTGTGCGCGCTCCAAATGTGGTGCGGTTTGCTCATCTCTTCCACCCCCCATGCTAGCTGGATTACCCTTTCACGACAGTCGCTGTAGCTGCCCTGCAGGTTGGTTCCGGCAACTGTTCTTAAGGTTTTGGCTGCTTGGGATCAAGGGGCTTTGCAGATTATATACTAGTTCACTCAACAACTGATTTCTACTAATGATAACTTCCGTCACAACTTTGTCTTCTGGGGGCTCTGTCAACTGGGTGAGCAGGGTTGGAACAGCAGGGCACGTCATCATATTTTTGCGTCATATTTCTTTTCGATGAAACCCTCCTACATTTAAGCTTCCTACATTGAATAATTAGATTAGCCTGTCACCTTCTCACTGAGTGCCAACAAAGAGCATCATGACTGCAGTCACACCAGCCGAATGCCGTCATGCGAGTTACAAGATCTGGTAAAACCAGGCGATTCCAGAACTCTTGGTCAGAACCATTCCTCTTGTTGCTCAAATGGCCTTGCTGAATACACTCCACCTTCAGATTGTTGAGCTTGATTGGGCAGCAAGCCTGCCAGTAGCAGAATGTAGACCTTTTAAAATTATTTAAAAAGGAAAAAAAAACCAAACAAACAAACAACAGGACAGAGGGACAGACGAACAGGCTTAATGTGACAGTATTAGCATTTGTACTTGTTGGAAGGTGTTTATCTTCATGATCATATTTTCATGCTATCTATATAAGTGTCATCCTTTAATTGGTTGAAGAACTTATATTACTTTTAAGTATGCTGGAATTATCTAAAACCATAAAATACAGGTCATGGTTGTTGGTTAGAAGGACCCAACTATCTATATAATAGAGATCAAAGAATATAATGCATAACAATATTTGTAACAGACCTTTCAGTTCTTGGATGTAAAGATACAAAGTATTAGTTTTTTTTTTTTTTTTTTTTTTTTTTTTTTTCCCCAATAGATAGTTAAAAGAAGAAGTAATTTAAGTAACTTACAACTCAAAAAACTTCTAGAACCTCTTAAAATCTTTTAGAATCTTTTATTGAATTTTAAAAAGTTTTTGCTTGAAAATAAGTTGTATTAGAAAACTTCTCTATAATTTTTTATTAGTATTGTAATTTGATTAGCAAGTCTTCCTAGAAACTTTTTTCAAGTATTTAAATGAAATTTTATTTAAGATTTTCTTAAAAAGCCTTTTGTAGTATCTTAGGTAGCATAATATTAGAGAATGTAGAATTTTAAGTAACAAAATTTTTACCTTGTAAATAATATAAATAGAGATGAGATCAAAGTTACTCTTAGTTTTATCAATATTAAAATCACATTAAATAAATTCTAGATATCAAATGGAACTTGGTAGTATTACTTAATCTCCCTTCAAACTGCATGTTATGAGAAGAGAGTCTCTTCAAAAACATTCATCCTATTGCTTGTCTTCTTCTCTTTTCCTTTCTATTTTCAACATTCTGTTTTCATGGGAGCTTTCACAACAATCACCAAGTGAATGGACCCACAATTGCCAAAATCTACTACCAAATCACTGGTCCCAGCCAAGGGTTCCATAAAAAACCAGCACATCATATCAATGTTGCACATTCTCTCCCACATGACAGTGCAAAACTCACATGATACATACATTGCACCACAACTTTCTGCACACAAATAACTTCAACAATAAAAGCAAACAGTGGGTGGCCATGAGAACTGCATAGAAAACAGGCCAAATAAACCCCCATGAAACCCCATAAAACTCCACCCAACATGTGCCTGTCTACACCACTTTTACAGACCCATTTCACTATGGCAAAAAGTGGTACATTCAGAGTTGGTCGAAAAGGTGAAAGACTAGCTGGACAGGCACTTCTCCTGATACAAAATTGTGAGTTTCTTAACACCCCTACTCTTCTGTTTTTTTTTGTTTTGTTTTGTTTTGTTTTTGTTTTTTTGTGATTTTTGTGTTTTTCAGTGTAAGAACTCGCAACACCGTTGTCATACATGATGGGGGATAGTCAGCAAGCAGCAGGCTGATGCCGACATGGGTGTTCATTCCAGATGCATCTGAAAGGGCATTGGCCTCCGACTAAATGCATGCTCCGTTGATTTTTAGTGTGTGTCTTACAAAAGCAGGACGCCGCTCAGTGACCCATCTGACAGTACTCGCAGCGCTGGCTTCCATGTGAAGGTGATGGAGCGAGACACCTGACAAGCAAGCCGCGAGTGAGTGAAAGAACGAGCTCAGGGTGGAGTGTGGGTGGACGGGGGTGCTCCTCATTTGCAGCGTCCGTTGTTGAATGCTCGTCGTGTACAACCAGTTTCCTGCAATCTGATAGGGATCTGAAAGCAGTTCCACAGTGATTATCTTACACGTTGAACGTGCTCAGCTTGTGCAGGTCTGTTCCACCCCCCTTTGATGTGAATGAGATCTGCATTCACTCTGTAGGGGTGAATGGAAAGGATCTTCGCCGAGTGTGTCGAGAAGGATTCGACTAAAGTCGAGATCAATAACATCCATAAACGCTTGGTTGCTAGTTTCTATTCCAATGATGGTTTTTCTATTGAATGAAACTTTCCTGTTGGGGTTCCTGTTACTGTTCCTATCTGGCCACCACAGCTGATTTCGTTTCAAGCGAGTTGGTGAAGAAGAAACCACCAAGTTGGAGCTTCGATGTGTGGTGCTTGCCATTCATATCACGAGCGCCGGGTCTTGTGTCGATGTTACGCTTCCCATCACGATCCCTGGACAAAGGCAGGATCGATACAATCATCATGAGACATGATGTTAGTGTTGGTGAACTTCCCACTTCCGGCGACCTGAACTGAAGACCGGCCGGGTCTGCATGAAAATTGTGCAGTCTTTCACTGGACAAGGTTTAATTATCCATAATCCAGGGGGTAAAATGATGGAGACTTCCACTGAACACACCCACGCAGAAGTTTGTCATTGCTCGACAAGGGTAATCCAACTGAGTCACTGGTTCCCAAGTGCATGTCATTCCCTTGTCAAAACTGAGAGAAAGTAGTATTCCATTGTAATCCGAGCCCGAACACAATGCAGTCTGAAGGAGACTTTACCTATACCACAATGTGGAAAATACTATGTATTTGGTTAATTTTAGTTTTGGTTTGCAAAGTAGCATTCACAACATTGTCCTAGTCAAGCTGGCAATGTAAATGAAGAGTCTTTTTGAGCAATGCAAACTTGTTGAATACAATTTATAAATTTATAAAAACAAGTGGGATCTACAAAGTTAGCAATAGTATCAATTCTTTGCTTTCAATTCCAATTCAAATTCTTTTCATATTTTTTTTTTGGATCTTTTTTACTCTTTTTGGCCTAAATAATATTTTTTTTACTGCTTATATGCCTTTGTTGCCTTTTTTATTACTTATTTTATTATGTTCTTATTATACTATGATAAACCTCATTATAATTTTTACTTTTTTTTAATTATATTGATATTTTGTTAATTATATGATTTTCTCTTGTCAAGATGGTCATCACTATAATTGTATTTTTTTTGTGATCTTTTGTTGTTCACTTTTAAACTTGCCTCAATTCATCTATTTATTGGCTACTTTCCTAAATTCTCACGTTGTTATTAATATCACCTTTGTTACTCCTATTTTTGTTCTTTCAATTTTAAAGTCATCTTTCTTTCATGTTCATCTTTTTTTTCTTCTTCTCATTCTTCTTCTCTCTTGTATCTTCTTTTGTTCTAAATCTTGCTACTAGATCTAAATTAAATTTGACTTTTTTACTAATTTTGATTCAACTTTACAAATTTTATCTTCACTTGTTTGTTTTACCATGTTCTATCTTTGTTCAACGAATCTATTTCAATTTTAATGTTGTTATTTCTTTAATTACTATAATCTCTCCACTAATTTGCTATTATCTTTGATAAAATAAATCTCCTCTGTTCTACTTCTCTTTCAATGAATAAAATTTATTCCTTTTTTTCTATAATTTTCTTCACAATTTCAAAGATGATTAGTTTTGAAATTTATACATCAGTAGTTGAATGTTTTTTTAGGAATGGCTCCAAGATTTGTAGCAAAATGACCTCTGATCAATTTATTGTCTTCCCTCTTCTTCTACCTTCTCATTTGAAAATTTAATATCATTGCTAACTTTACATAGATATTTATTGTATCTTATTATTTTTAAGCTTGATGTTAATGCTCTTTCATGAATATATTCATTTTTCATCTTTAATCAAATTATTTTGATGTGTTATATTATTGTCTTTTTTATTACTACGGCTTTTTTAAATTACACTTTTGCTTTTATAATATATTCTCTCTAAATTGCTTCTATCTTTGTCTAGATAATACTATTACTTACCTTTAATATTTTATCCTTGTTTAATATTCATTTTTATTATTACATAATTCTTTTAAATCAATATAATATCTTTATATTTAGCATCATATTTTTTGTTATATATCTAAATTTCTATTGATCAATAAAAAATATTATTTTTCAACTAATTTCTACATATTTATAATTAGTTAGTTCAATCACAACTTGCTCATCTTGTCAAAATAGTCTCATCCTAATGTTTAGCTTTTTTTTTAATTATAATATTATTATTCATGTGTATAAACCATTATTACTATCTTGTAAGCTCTTTGTCAATATTTTTTATTAATTCCACCTCAAAATCATACTTTATTGCATATTTGATCTACCAATTTTGATTTACACATACCACACTCAATTCTAATTGCATCTAATATTTTATATATATATATATATATATATATATTTCTTCTTAAATACATACAATACTATAAATTCATATACATTTATACAATCTTAATACACACATTCTACTAAAAAAATACTCATGCTTATAAATCTTCTAATATACTTTATTTCTAAAATATTTCTCAAAATATACAAATATTGGTTTTAAAATATTTTTTATATATGAATTTTTTTTATTGTTACTATATGAGTTGATTGACTTCTAATTTTATATAATATTATTGATATCCTATACAAGATCCTAAAATATTTAAAGTTGATGCCTTTCTATCTTTAAAGTTGATATTCTATTGAGAATCCATTCTATTTTACAACTTCTAAGTTAGTTTTTTTTAACTTCTTTTTACACTATTACTTTTGAATTAGTCTTTTCAAATTTTTTTTTACTTTATTGTTTTCTAAACTAGTTAATTCAATTTTTTTTTTATTCTACTATAATAAAAAATACTCCTTCTATAATCAATTTATATCACATATTATATATATATATATATATATATATATATTTTATCATCTTAAAATAAATATTTTTTTAAAAACATTTTACATGATAAAATTATTTATATTACAAAAAAATTATTTAAGACAATCTATTATAAAAAGATAAAATTGACCTTTAATTCTTTTATACAATATTAGTACTAAAATTTCCATAATTAAAGATAAAACTTGGATATTCTTTTATATGAGTATGAAAAATATAAGATACAATTCTATTCTAAGATTGTATTGCATAGTATTACAAGACATAATACATGTTTTAGTTGTTTTAACTGTTACACTACAGATTAAGCTATCTAATTAATCTATTATGGTGAATTTATAAACAATAAAAGATACTTGTAATAATTGGTTGTATAATTAATAAAATTCTTTAATTGGATTTAAACAACTCTTTAAACTTCTTGTGGTCAAAGACTTAATTCAATTACAAATTACTATCTATAAAATTCTTAAAATATAGAATTGCTTATTTCACATGATAAAAGGCCTAATTAGTCACTATACTTCTTATAGTAATTATAAAAAATAAATATATGCTTTTTTAATATATCAATATCTTATATTTTACTTTATTAATTTGATAGTTATAATACTTTAAGATAATACACATTAAAATATTAGATGTTTTTTTAAAAAAATTACAAGTTACTTCTAATTGAAAAAGAACAATTTAACTAGTAAAAATCTCCTGATTGATTACTAAAAAAAAATTTAAGTTCCTATCAATATCTTCTACATATTATCATATCAGAAGAGTAAATATTAGCACATATTTTTTTAATATACATTAGATTATATATTATTTGATTTTACATATTAATTTTATTTATTACATCAAATATTAATTAAAGAGAGAATATCAGTAGTAAGCAAAGTTAAGAGAGACTTATAACAAAAAAAATTATGAGGTACATATTCAAAATACTAATTTAAAAAATATCTTATTTTTAAAAAATAATAAAATAATAAATTCCAAATTTTTTTACAAATATTTTGTAAGAAAAAAATATATAAATTCCTTGATTGAAGATATTTCTTTTTTAAAAAGAGCATTTATGTGTAACAATAATAATATATAAAAATAAAATTTACAAAACACAACTATCTCAATTAAGGCAAATAACAACTTTGGTTCATATAAAAAAATCTTTTCCATTGTTAATATGGCATAAGATAAAACTTACATATATATTATATATATATATATATATATATATATATTATGATTAAAGATGATAACTCTTGGCTAAATCTAATAAAAATATTTATATAGTCTAATATTGCTCAAAATATTAGACTATGTATAGTATAAAAGTGGTACACTTATTAAGCAACAATAACAATACACAAATAAAGAAATTGTCTTGGATTTATTTTTTATCAGTGAAGTATATTATATGATTTTGTAAATCATATTACAAAATCATATAATATTTGATAGAGACCACCTCTAAAAATATATATAATATTAAAATATATATAGAAAATAATAATATAAATAATAATAAATAAGAAAAATATAAATTATATAAAGATATTATAGACTAAAACTATCTATAAGATAAAATATTAAATAGGCTTACAATTAAATTTAGATAAGTGAAATCCTTGCCATTTATATAACATTTTATATTATATGAGTTTATAAATTTTTTTACAATTAAAATTTTTAAAAAATAGAATATCTTTTATGTTAAAATAAAATAAACATAATTCTTGATCAAACACTATTTCAAAAATAAGTATTAAATAACTTATTATGCATATAATAAAAAGAACTTATTAAAATAATATTTTAAATAAAGTATCTACAAATGTAATTTTAATTATAATTTACCTTTAATGTTATAAAAAATATTAATTAATACCTTATAAAAATCTATACATTTAATAATTCTAATACTATTTGATTATTTTAAGATATTTCAATAGATTATAATGATCAACATATATCTAAACAAAATATTTGTTGTATTCAAGAAAACATCTTTAAAGAACATTAACTAAGTACCAAAATAATATATATATATATATATATATATATATATATATTCTTATATATATTTTATAAAAATAAAGATAAGATAATTCCTCCACACACACAAAAAGACAAGAGATTTCTACATTCAATACAATCCGCACTATCTTTACAATGAAACACTTTTATATTTTCAAGATTATTTTTTAGCTTAAAAAAAGTATTCAAATAAAATGCTCTTATTAATTGTAATAGAGAAAATTATAATCATTAAACATGAATTAGGTTACCTATTATTGCATTGCATTATATTGTATTATAAATTAATACCATCTAGCAAAATAACTTAAATTATTTTATAGATTAGCTAGAACTATATAGCTCTATTAAATCTCTCTACCAATCTTGTTAATTTTTATTTTCTAAATAATTGTGTGGTGAATATAAAAATTTATTTAAATGGTATCTTTTGGTGCCTAGTATAAAATCAACTCCTTTTTAATAAGCATAATAAGAGCATAATATAAAATATTGACCTACCTTTCTTCTAAAAAATAACAAAATCATAAAGCCATTACAAACAAAGATTATTCACTTTATACTTATTGTCCATTATTATAATATAAAAAATAGTATTTAATAAATAAGATTTGTCTAAAAAGAGTATAGAAGTTAGGTTTTATAATAATATATTAAATACAATAAAAATAAAAATTCTAGGTACCACTTTTATACTATACATATTTTATGGTGACTCTCAAAAATCTTTAAATCTCATCAATGTGATTGTAATAAAATCCTTGCAACAAACACATAATTTTTTTTTTTTATTAAAAGCATAATCAAGAAAATACAACAAAGTTAACTTCAAGTATGAATGCACTTTTGCAATAGACTTCAAGTATAAATACAATTTATTTGATTTAAAAGATAATATTAGATTTCTTAAGAGAGTAAGTAAATAGTCCACTACAATTACAATGAATCTACTAATTTTACAACATTACTAAAACTAAAAAAATATTTATGCATACACACCAATAGTAATACATTGAAAAATTTATATTGCTATATTGGTCTTTTCTAGTTAAAATTCTCCATCCTATTAAAAGGTGGAAAATAAAGAAGATCTGTGAGAGAAGTCTTTTTGAAGAAAGTCACAACAAATGGAAAAGCCCCTTGCATGAATCCTAAGTAAATAATATAACTTGTCACAAGAAGAGAAGAAACTTTGTTCTTCTATGCAAAAAAAGAAAAAAAAGAAAAAATTGGGGCATATTTGTCACTACAACTCAATTGCAAATGCATTGTGTCCTACATCCTTTCTTCAGTGTCATACTCTAGAAGTGCTTTACAACTCTTCATGTCTCCTTTGCAATTGCAAAGACTCTAGAAAACCACGACCCTCTGGTTAGGCCACGTGGAATCCTTCACATTTCTATCGCCACCCTACCGCTTGCGCGGGCCGCGATCGCTTCCATGCTGTCGATGCGAGCTCGCGGCGGCGGCGACACCACAGCTTCGATCGAGGATGCCGAAAAAGCATAGAGTTAACTAGATCCACCACTGGGTCGTTGACATCAGCCCCCTTAAATGATGGATTCAGCGAGCCAAGTCTAGAAGAGTCTGCGCGATCTGAAAGAAGTTGGGACGATGCGATGGATTGGCGACCCAGCAGCGCTCCATAAGGTGCTGCAGAGCTGTAGGACACTCAGCGGGGATATGCGGTCTCAGATTCTTGTTCACCACCGCGTATGCAACCTGCACAGGCGTCATGTCTTGGAACGGGATCAGCCCGGTGACAAGCTCCCAGAGAATTATCCCGAAGCTGTACACGTCCAACTTCTTGGAGCAGTGCTGGTGGCTGACCATCTCCGGAGCCATCCAGCGGTAGGTGCCCGTGTCGGCACCCTTGGAATCGCATTCGGTTTCTAGGCATCCGACGCCGAGATCGGTCAACTTGAGATGGAGATCGTTGGTGAGGACGATGTTTTCTGACTTGAGATCGCGGTGAACTACTCCTTGTGAATGCAAGAATTCCATTCCCTTGGCTATATCCAGTGCCATGGACAATATGGTTTTGTACGGGAGTGATCCTGATTCGTTTTTGTGAAGGAAGGCTCGCAGGGAGCCGCCTGGAACGTACTCCATGATCAGGCAGCACACGGGAGGTTTCCACGAGGCAGCTACAAAGGTTACGATATTGGGATGATGCAGCTGCGACAGGTTGTGAACTTCCTGGATGAACTGGCGTTCCAACTTGGTGGCGATGGTAGAACTCACGCACGAGTCTATCCTGAGAATCTTCACGGCTACGTCTTGGTCCTTGTACACGCCTCTGTAGAGCCGGGTGTGATTACCGGACGCGAATTTCTCTCCCAAGAATAGTGAAGACAAATCACAAAGATGGTCCTCCGTTACCTCAAGTTCCAAGTGTGGAGTTTCTTCTTGTGAGGCCTCGACGAAGTGCGCCCATGACTCGGGTTTCTTCGTGTCGGAAAATTTAACGTTCTTGCTATGTTTGGATGTGGGCTGAGGGTCGATGCTCTTAGCCCTCGCCAAGGATTCTTCAGTTCTTTTCTTTTTCCTCAACCAATGATGGCTTCCTCTCTCAGCACTGGGTTCATCTGTTCTCGCCCTTCCGGGTAAACCTCCTATCTCAGGACTGCTCTCTAGCGACCTGGACCTGGACTTCCGTACTTTCTCCAACTCTGCCGCATGATCATCTTCAGTCTTCACAGGTCCAGTGAAATGAATCCCCAACGGAATGGTTTTTGTCTTGTGACGGCCCCTGAAGAATGGCAGCTTTGGATGCAATCCATGGCCACCGACATGCAGTTTTCCAAGCCCTGTCCCAGATTGAACTGGCTCCGCAATAGTCACTTTCTCCCGGTGCTTCGCCATCGTCTGCATCAGGTGTTCAGTTGTCGATTGCAACCTCTATTCCTAAGCTAAACCCTAACTGGAAACACTCTTCGAAAATATCAAATCCTAAATTCGACTTTGCATAATCCTTTCGTACAAAGGAAGGCCAAAATATGAGAAAACACGAAACAAGATTTAAAATTGTAAGTGATTCCTACAAAAACGTCTTCACAGAGATACCACACAACTCATCCTCTCCACCTCCGCTCCATCATCAGAGTTCCTCATAATCCATACCTCCTCCCTCTGATCCAAAAACCCTGACCCGCTGGTAACTAAGAGCTCACTCATCTCTTCATGAGCACAAGAGTCAGAACTTGCCGAGCCTTGCCAAGTCAAAACCTTGCGTCACAGAAAACTTCCCTCCGCGATCAGATGTCTGCTCCTGATTTTGCCACTGTTTATCAAGTATCAATCCGGTGAACAAGGATTCATAAAGGCTTACAACCTAGTGTGGTAGCCCACATCCAGCATTCAACTAGTGCCAATTGGCATTCGACTCATCTCTCACACCTCGACGTCGTTTTGGCACCTAGTCATGAATTGCAGAAAGTGCCCCGAATTTCGAAGAACATTCTCAGCAAAATCCGATCTTCCGAAGAAGGCAATACCCACCAGGTCGCAACTCTTAGTCGCATACAACAATAGAACCCTTATGACATTTGGATGCAGCCACAATGCAACCTGCCGAACCCCTCGAGGTCGACGGATGGTAATTCAGCCCTGGCGCGGAAAATCAACGCAACGATTCCCTCAAGACGTCACGGCTAAATTTGGTCTCTGCAAATCCAATTTTACTGCAACACATCTCGTCAACGAAGGGCGTGTCGAGCAGATGAAAGAATATTTGCAGGAATCAGGACCAAGTGCTGATGCCCTATCTATTTCTACGGCTCATCTGCCCTTGTTCCGTCAAACGGAACAAGATATCTCTCCATGGTTTTTTGCTCGCTGGGGAAAACTTGCAAACTCGCGTTGAATTGACTTTGTCCGGGCAGGCCCCCCTTCACACAGGTCCCTGGGGTGGTCGGCGACTGTGAAAGTCTTCGGCGTTACCCATCAGACTCGCTGTTTCGACTTTTTCTTTACCATTTTTTCACTTCTGTCTCTGCAACTTGCTTCCTTCCTTTGGTCGCCGCGGCATTGAACGGCAGCGCAAGTCCGGACGAGACTTATCCGTAATAATCGGAAATCATCCCTTGCCTTGACTTTGCTCAATGCAATTGATCCACTACACGCGTCAAAGTTCGAGGATGACTGGGAAAGATATCTTTTGAGAATGTTAAAGATGTGACGGGTCCACCACATGTGCATTTTTCAATAAAAATAAGAAGTTGTTCTTTCCCTTATTTTTTATCATATGGAATAATATGGGGGCATCAAACACAGAAGATAAGTGGAAGAACAAAGTTAGGAAAAAATAAAAGCTAATGAGATTGTGTCATGGTGTAATTCACCCAAAAATATAACACGCTATTACATTGTAACACAACTATAGGGTGAAAGAGCAAAAGAAGACATATATTATAGAGGAGTTTAATTGAAGACTTAGTAACAAAATTATTTCAAAAAATATGGATAAAAAATAAAAAAATAATAAAAAAATTTAATATTAATATTGAATATTTATTAAAAAGGGTTTTTATTTATATTGTATGGCCATAAACAAGACAAAGTAAGGTATTTTACCAAAAATAATATTATAGGTACCTTTACATCAAAGGATAGTTTCCAGCAAAAATTACTTAAGAAAACCTTGGATTGATATTTGAGGTAGGCTAGTTGTGAATTAAGGCTGAAACTAGACTCCAAGGCACAAAACCATGCGCTTATGATCGAGAGTGAGTTCTTTTGTTGATTGAAGAGTAAGGTTGGAAATTAGACTTGATAGGATTTCTTTGAACATTTGTTTTAAGATTTTTGAATTTGTAATGATTTAGTGAAAGCTATGCAAAGTCAAGATTCTATTCAAGTGATTTTGGTTATTGAAAAATAAAGTGGATTCACATTTTGGAAAATATTGTGAGTTTTGTTGTAAATATACAGGTAAAAAATTATAGATTTGTGAATATAGTTTTGTTAAATGTCTATTGTGAATTTAAGCTTAATTCAATTGTTAGATCAAAGGTTATTAGAATTTAAGTGAGCTAGGATCTCAAAAATTAGATTTTGAGGATCAATAAGGATTTCTATGGTTTTGAGCAATCTACAAGTTAGATTAGAATGGTTCTTTTTTGAGCTGGTAATTAACTTAGTTTTTAGTATTTGTCTTAAATTTTAGAAGATATGAATGGTGCAAGACAGAGATATTGATGCTAGAAGATCAACATCAAGGTTGAAAAAAAAGAACAGCCAACACCTAAAAAAATTAGGAGCTTTTTCTTCCAATTTTTAGGTTCAAATCCTTTCAAATTTTATATGCTTATTTTTAACTAGTAGATCAAGAAGTATACAAATTTGAATAAAGATTAATAGTTAATTTGATTAAGATTTGATTAGGATTTGATTAAAACTTTATTAAAATTTAGTCAGAATTTGATTAAAATTTAATTAAGATTCATTTAGGATTTTTTAAAGATATGTTAGGATTTTATTAGAATTTCTTAAAGATTTTATTATAATTTCTTTAGGATTACTTTAGGATTTTTTTAGGATTTCTTTAGAATTTTTTGAAGATTTTTTATGATTTCTTGAAGATTTCTTTATGATTTCTTCAAAATTTCTTTAGGATTTTTTTAAAGATTTCAACAAGATTTCTTTATAATCCTTTTAGGATTTGATTAGGATTATTAAGGATTCAATTGGGGTTTATTTAGGATTCTATTAGGGTTGTTAAGTTCTTGGTTAGTTACAATATACAAGTTTACCTTTTACAACACAGTACCAAGTGTATTTTCAAATAAGACAATACGTAATACAACAATGCTATAAGGGAAGGAGGAATATTTATTAAAATATAGGAGAAAAAGATGAGATGGTATCATGGATGTGTCAAGACCACCTCCACCTCATCTTGGTTTGTTCTTGTATCTTGCTTCATGATTTCTATACTCCATTCTTTTCACATCTTCCTTTTTAATTAAAAAAGCATAGACAGCAATAAATACTTTAGATTACACCGATGTTGATGCTTCTTGAGGAGAATCAACTATATTGTTTTAAATTGTAATAAAAATATTAAAAAATTCAAAATATGTTGTCTTTTTCTTGAATCATATCAATTGCTTCAAGTTAAGAATTAATCACCTCTTGTTCCTATTATTAATTATATTTTTATATAAATATGTATAGAAGGAAAAATGAAATCATTCTATATATATATAATTTTGACCTTATAACTTCTTGAAAGTTTTATTTATTATATTTAAAATCCATTCAATTACATGAATATATACATAAGATTCAACAACTACCAAATATATTAAAAGTTCATATTATACATCAATTTCTAATTTTATTTTTTATATCTTTTATAAAAATAATAAATATTTGAATAATAATATCTATCTAAATAAATTATATATAAATATATAATCAATTTTAACTTCTTTTTTTGATTGAAAATAACACATTTCTACATATAGCTAGATCCAACTTTCAAAAGATATGATTTTTTTGTGTATCAAATTTGAATGCTCTACAAAAGTGGCTTTATTAACAAATAAAGAAATTTGTACAAAAACTTGAGATTTCTAGAATAATATTATAAAGTTCCAAAGCCAATTAGAAAATTGCATGAATTATTATTTTCTAACTTTGCTTGTTATATCTCTTATAGAAACAAAAATTATTCAAATAGCAAGATAACAAAGGAGATTCTTTGTTCAAAAACTTGTTACTTTTTATTACAAGAAAAATTTAGTTACTTTGATTTCAACCAGTTGGTTTTATCTATATTAATGAATTTAAAAATTATTATAAAAATATGACCAATTCTAATTGTATCAATGATAAGCTTATTTATTTTAACAAATTAATAATGGTTTTGATAAAGTGAATATTTTGGCATAAGAAAAAAAATAAGAGTAATCAAAGATGATCAAAAGCAATCCAATGTACCAAACATACAAATAACTATAACATTTCTTAACTAATCAAACTTTCAAATTATCATAGTATACTAAGAGCTTATTAATATAAAAGTTTATAAATCATTATATTCAATGATGAATCTATTTTAATTTAACTTATTATTTTTTTTATATTAAAAAAAAATTATAAATAATTTAGAAGTTGTATTTATTATAGATATAATTTATACAAAGATGTTATTAGAAGATAGTATTGATGCAACATGATATGTATTGGATGTCTTAGATAAAATTTTAATAATTACACATTTTGTAACTTAATTCTAATTATACATCCATTTTTTTTTTTTTTTAATAAGTCTATAAAAGTAATAAATTTTATATATATATATATATATATATATATTTATCTTGTTCTACAAGCTACCAATATGTGTAACACATGGCTAGCTTGTTGATCAAATTTCTAACTTATCAATCACCTAAAGTCATGTATAAAAGTGGATCCAAGTCTATGAAGCTTTTAAGACGCTATTCTATAAGATATTATCAAATTAATCTATTTTTATCTATTTTTATCTATTGAAGTAAATCTTATGTCCATAATATTTTTTTCCCTTTCTAGGGACAAGTTCTATAAGAAGTGATGATTACATGTTGAGGAAGTCTAAGATGTATTGAATCGTATTTTCTATATATTTTGATCTTTGTTCCCTTCAAAGGTAGTTGATTGGTCCTCATAGCTATTGATAGTGTCACATACCAAGGCAAGAGGATTATCCTATTATTTGATCATTGTTGAGGCTTTCATAACTTCCTTCAAAGAAAATATTTGGAACACCATCAAAAGTAGTTCCTATTTTTAAAAGTATCACTAAACATTGAGAGTTTCTTCCAAGGTTGTGATATCAAATATATTGTATCTTGCCATCAATCCAAGAAAGAACATGTCATACTTGAAGATCTTCATTTCTGTTTTGTCATCTTGAAGGTTGTGATAGTCATAATGTCTCATCCAATAAATCAGCAAACAATGGCTCTTGAGCTTAATTTGTTGGTTGTTGATTCTCCATCTTTTTGGCACAAAAAAATTTAAAGAAATAACAAACAATGATATAAGATAAAGTGAAACCTCTATTAAACTTGTTTTGCTTTATAGCAAAGATTTTCTTGACTTTTCATCTTGATTTTTCTGGATGTTGTCAATGAAATGTATTGAATTTTACTGATGTATTTGCTAGATTGCTAGATGGTTTCCATGTGCGTTCACTAATATCATATTTGTGCCAATATATAAGATATTCCACCCAATTTTGGTATTGCCTTGAATCTAAGACCTCTTTCATTTCAAATTCTTTATTATTATCAACTTCTATAAGAAGTAGTGGAATTTATCTTCTTCTTTGTATATCCACTATCTTGTATGATTCGAATAGTGATACGTAGAATACAAGATGGATCTTCATAGATTTTGGTAGGCATAATTGATAAGCAACTAGATTGATCTATTCACAAATCAAAAATGGTCTAAGCCTACAATAATCGAGCTTGTCACAAGGACAAATAGTCTTAATATAACAATGAAGTAACTATATCTTATTTCTCATGTGGAATTGAGATTGTTCCTTAAAATAAATATTTGTATTGATCTTTTGTCATTCTTAAGCTTCTTTCAATTATGCCTTTATTATTGGATATAGCTCTGACAACTGATTTGCCAAGTCCTTTGCTGCAAGATTATCTATGTTTGAAAAGTCAAAAGTATAAAATTGTTGATGATAACCATAATTTATAAATAATATAATTTATTGAATAGAAGAATGTACTGAATTATTATAAGCAAATTCTATCAATAGCAAGAGAGTTGTCCAATCATCTTCATAATAGTTGATAATACATCTCAAATATTGCTCCAAAATTTGATTTATCTGTTCCGTTTGTCTATCAATTTGAGGGTGAAAAGTTGAAGGTAGTTTTATATCCACCTTCAATATTTTAAAAAAGATTTTCTAAAATCTTGATACAAATTTTATTCTTCTATCTGATATAATATCCTTTAAAAATCTATGATAGCAATAGATATTATTAAAAAAGACTTTAGCTATTTCTTCACCTATGATAAATTTTGTACACAATAAAAAATGGGCCATTTTGATGAAACAATCTACAATCACAAATATAAAATCACATGAACTTAAATTTGAAAGATCTATGATAAAATCCATAGAAACAGAAGATCAATATTGTTTTGATATAGATAATGGTTGAAGAAGTCTATAAGATCTATGACAAGGAATTTTTGATCTTGAATAAACATTGCACAATTGTAAAAACTCTTTAACAACCTTCTACATTTGAAGCAACCAAAAATCTCTTAATATTAGCTCTAAAATCTTTTTATATCTAAAATATCTTAAGGTAGGGAAGTTATGATGAGCTTCAAGAGCATGTAATTGTGCTTCATCTTTTAGAATACATAAGCATCTTTAAAAATAAAATAAATCATTTTTAAACTCAAACTTTGAAGTATCATGAGACTTAGATGAATGATTCTTTTTCTCATGAATAAGAAGGTCTAAAAACATATTTGACTAGACTTGCTTGACAAAAATTGAATCAACAGTCAATATTGATTTTATTGCTCAATGATGAAATTACTCCAGCTTCAAAAGAAATGTTCTTTGTTGATCAAAAGCTGAATCTCTTTCTTTTGATATAAGATAAGAACATCTAGAAAGGATATCAAACAAACTGTTAGGGACATATACTTTGGAAGTTCATAGAACCTTCTAGGACATTCTAGAAGCTTCTCGAGTTAGTGAAAGTTGATTAAGAAGCTTCTTAGTTGATGAAAGTCGGTCAAGGAGCTTCCCCATTAGTGGAAGGAGTTCAAGAAGCTTCCCAGATAGTAGAAGGAGCTCAAGAGGCTTCCCAATTAGTGGAAGGAATTCAAAAAGTTTCCCAGTTGATAGAAGCTGCTTGAAAAGCTTCTTAGTTTGATGGTAGGTACAAAGGAAGCATCTTAGACAAGAGTATATATAGGGGTCGAGGCTAAAGAGTTCTTCAATCTTGACAATGCACCTCTTGGAGTTCTAACTTACCTTTCTTAGTGTTGGTCATGTACTCATCTATTTAATCAAAATTTTTGTTGGTTTCTTCTAGAAACCTTGTCCTAGTTCCAGTCTTTTTGATTCTGTATTCTTGTGTCCTTGAAAGTTTGTCAAGATTGACCACATCTTTAATATTAGAGTTGGATCCTTCTTATTAGGGAGTGGATTATTTCTCTATTTGAAGATATACCAATGCTTTAGAGGTTATAAATTATCTTCTTCTAAATTAATATTTTCTTCATTGTAATATTGGAACTTTGTTCTTCTTGTGAGAGAGTGGATCACCCTTCTCCTTGAAAGTCTTAAGCATTTTAGAGGTTGCGGATTATCTTCCTCTAATCCAATATTATCTTTTAATAGATTCATTTTTTTTTTTTTTCTTAGAATGGCTAGAGGCCAAGATATTAGTATGACTGAATCTTTTGAGTCCATGTTAGACGCCATTATAAGTTCTCTAATTACTTTATCTGCTAGGACTATGAAGATTGAAGAGGTTGTTGCAAAGCTTCATAATGATGCAACAATTGGAGTATCACAATCTAGACTGCATCCACCCCCAACTTCTGCACTTGAGGATGCAGTACTACTTATATTACGTGAAGAAAATCCACTTGTTCGACAACGTAAGGAGCCTCGAGTTAGTCTTCTAGAGAAATATGATAGAACATGTTCAAAGTTCAAAAGATTTGTCAATTAAATTCAATTGATAACAGTTCTACAACCTGATAGTTATCCGACGAAAGAATCACGAGTTGGATTGGTTAGCACTTTGCTTATGAGACAAGCACTATCATGGTTTGCTCGCTTTTTTGAAAAAAGATCACCAATTTTGAGTAATTTTGAAGTTTTCATAGAATCTTTTGAAAAACATGATAAGACTCGGTGGCAACAATTAAGATCCGAGCATTACGACAAGGGGCATGCTCTGTATTAGTGTATACATGTGATTTTAGGCAATTAGCATACAACATCAATTAGCATGAAGAAGCCTTAATGAGCCAATTTTATTAGGGATTAATGGATGATGTGAAAGATTTATTATTATCACTTTCTGATCCATAATCGCTCAATGAAGTCATTAGCTAAGCTATAAAATGTGATGATTGTTTGTTTCAACATTGACAAGATCAACGTTGTCATACTCCATTTACGTGCAGTGTATAAAAATATTAAATATCTTGTATCTATTGTTAATAAATGTATGAGTGCTAGAGGTTATTTTAGAAGATATTATAAGGAGAGGATTTATTATAGCCACTTAGTTAGTAAATTAAGATGGCTATTTATTTTGTTCCTATCTTATTTATATCCTAGAATAGACTCTTTTGTGATTAAAAGAAAAGTAAAGGTTATTTTACCTTTTTTGTTGGCTTTTGAGGTAGAATGGACCTTATGAGGGATAAGAAAGAAGTGCATGGGATGAATAAGGCCTGTCCAATAGGATTTGGCTGCCCATGTGGGCATCTCATAGTCAAAAATGGAAAGAAAGGGAGATATACTCTTCTTGCTAGACCGAGGGTTGGAGAGAGTTTTTAGTGGTGAACTTTGGAAAGAGATAGCTCCAAGGAGATAGAAGCATTTGTAATGAAAATTGGTGGATGTTCTTCTAGTTGTAAGGATTCTAGAACCTACTCACTTGCTTGTTTTGGAATTGTGAGCAAAAAATTATGCTTGTTTTAGTAGAGTAGGGTTTGTTGCCATCCGGCGAAGAGGGGCAGAAACTTCGAGCTGCTACTGCAAGTTTGATTTCGACTTTTTCTTAGTGAAATTTATAGAAAGTGTGGAAAATTGTGCTAGCTTTCTATCAAGACATCTCTTGTAGCATTTAGAGTTGAAGAGAAAAAGTTGTGAGCTTGAGAGTGGGAAAGGGTTTGCTGCCACCCGATGAAGAGGGGCAGAGACTTTGTTCAACCACCTAAGTTGGAAAGTCTCTTCAATATTTTTGATAATTTAGGTGCTTATGTTAGCTTATATAAGCTTTCTATAAAAATAAAAATCAATACATTTGAAGCTTTGATGAAAGTTTTATGAGCCATGAAGTGTCAAAGAGGGAAAATTGTTGCTAGGGTTTGAAGAGTAGAATCAACTAGCTACAAAATCTGGAATTTGAGAGGCATGCATGCAAAATTTTAGGACAAGCTAGATGATAGAATGAGCTTTCTAAAAAGCTATTGCATGTCCAATTTGGAGAAGGGAAGTGATCACAACAAAGGCTAAAGTAAAGAAGAGCTTTGCTGTCTTTGCATTTGCTTGGAAATTTTAGTGTCTACTTCTTTTAGCCATAACTTTTAAACGGTAAGTCATCTATTTGTGAAATTTTGATACGTTTTACAATGGATTATTGGCTTTCCATAGGCTGTAAGTACGCTTGATTCGACCTTTGGATGAATTTTTAGTGATTTATTTAGTTTTAGCTTATTATATAACTTGTATTCCTCATATGCGGTTGTATTTTGAGGTATATTTGAATACATACATACTTTGCTTATACCTATTATACAAGAATATATATTTGTATTTATATCAAGTATTTTACAAGTATTATATAAGTATTATATATAATATTTGTATAAGTATTTGTACAAGTATTTATATAAGTATTTTATACAAGTATTATACCAAGGATTATATAAGTATTTATATAAGTATTTTATATAAGTATTATTCAAGTATTTATATTTTATATCTGTATAAGAATTATACAAGTATAATATAAGTATAATTTGAAAGCTTGAACAAATATTGTGCAAGTATAGAACATACTTGCACGGCTTCCTCTCATGTTCTGTGTTAGTTCTAGTAGCAGCTAGGAACCCGACGTTTTTCCAAGGCAAATTCTCTCTACCTGACATATATTTGGTGCTTCCACTGAGAGCTACTTTGGGGCTACTAGTTTTGGCTAAGATAATATGGAGGATACTAGAGGGACTTCCTTTGGAGCCCAATCAAACATGGACACCATTCTAGGAGCTTTGGCAATATTTATGGATCAATATAAAATTCAAGCTGGAGGTAATAGAGCTACCAAGGCTTTGAAAGGTGTTCTTGACAAGATTGGAAGATTTGACGGGAAGGACATCACCAAGCTTTTGAAGGTTTATGTTTGTGAGATGGAGGTGCAACAAATATCTGAGGCTCGAATGATACAAACTTTCACATTAGCTGTTGTGCCTGAGATTCGTGAGAAAGTGGAAGAAATTCGAAGGGATGCAAATGTTACTACTTGGATGATATTTGAAGAGAGATTGCGTGATGAGTATTTTGAAGAAGACTCAGAGAGGATGACCAAGAGGTCTTTTATTGATTGGATTGAATAGCGGCCTGGAAATACTATGGGTCCATATGAATTGCTGCAAGATTTTGAGAAGAAATACAATCAATTGTCTTTAGCAGAAAGGCGTCTTTTTGATACTAGGAAGGCTGAGTTGTTCTTGTAAGCAACAGATGATGCTTTGGAAGATAGACTCTTTTTGCTTTTAGATGATCGAACCACCAAAGGAGGTTTTACAAATGATTGGAGGAGAGTGGAAGAAGCAGTCACTCTTGTGGCAAAGCAACGGAGAATGAAATCCAGAAATATGACAACTCAGATGGATGTAACACCGAAGCCTGCTGCAAAAGCTTCCAAGGTATCATTTGCTCCAACCTCTTCAACAACATCTCCTAAGATGGTCAAGACAGTTGAAGAAAAAACTTTAGATGAGCTTATAAAGGATATTAGGAATTTGAAGGTGGAAATGAGTGAATTGAAAAATTTCCGAGACCCTCAATCATCTGAAGGTTCAAGATCATTTGTGAGGAGATGTGTTTATTGTGATGGAGAAGATAGTCATAATCTTCGAAGTTGCAAATCATGTGATGAAGCTATTAAAGTAGGCATTATTGTCTTCAAAGATGGTAAGATTCATGATGCATCTACTAACTTGCCTTTGAATACCAACTTTGGCAAGGGAGGGATGAAAAAACTTATAGAAGAGAAGATGAGAAGGTCTAATTGTTTATATAGACAAGGTGCTGAGACATTCCATACAAGAGTGGAGCAACAAACAATTAAGACTTTAGAAGCTCCATTTGTTGAAATTTTGCGCAGAGGGGCTCAAGCCATTCGAAATGTTATTAGTTGGGATGACCCTATTGAAACAGCTAGCATCAAAGTTTTTTTAGGTCAAGTTCAAGACAAAACTAAAGACTATGATGTCTTTGTTGAAGAGAAGAGAGGGCAAACCTCTGAGAATGATGATACAGAGGAGCCAATATCTAAGAGAAAAACCCAAGAGCTCAAAAAAGGTGAAAAGATAGAAGGTTCTGCTGCTCATACACGGCAAAGACTTGGGAGGTCTTCTATCTTTGATCATCCAAGAGAAGGGCCACTTTTAAAAGAAAAATGGGAAGAGAGGACAGACAATGCCAAAGAAAAGGAAAAGGAAGCTGATTCTAAAAGAAAAGGTAAGGGACCTGCCTATAAGCTTCAATCTGACATTGAATCTTCCATTGACATGAAAGGGGTGTTGGAAGAAAGAATCTTGGATGCCAAGATTGAATTTACATTGAGAGAGGCTCTTGGCATTGTTAAAAAAGGTTTTCATGAATTGATCATTGATGTCATTAAGAGGAAGAGATAGATGACAGTTGAAACTGTCATGATGAAGGCTCTGGACACGCATATGACCAAAGATGAAGAGTTTGAAATTAGACAAGTATTTACTTTGATGTGTGATCTAATAACTATGGAAGAGAAGGCTAGTAATGGTCAAATCTATAAAGAAAAAAATGACTATTTGACTAATGAAGAGTAAGATATGATCTTATAAATGTTTGCACAAACGTGTGTGATCAGCAACAAGAGTGATATAACCAAAGATAAAAGTTTTGTGGAATGTGAGAAGATGGTGGAAAATAACAAAGAGGGAGTGAGAAGCTATGACATAAAGGTCCAAGGCCTTGCAAACTCAAGAAGAGAAAAAAGAAGCAGTGGATGGAATAGTATATATGGCAGCACATAGGAGAAATATTGACGTAGAAGTGAGGACCTTTGATTGTGCAATTGTGCATGGGATTGATAGAGAAGACAAGGAAGGAATGGATTATATTCAACCATTTTGGGCTAGAGCTACCTCAAAGACAAGGGTCAAACTTGGAAGATTAGATGAATCAGTTTTGGCTCTTGTGGACCATGGCTCAGAGTTAAACATTATGTCTCAAAATATTTATGAGAAAAATAAATGGCCAATTGATACTAATCATAGATGAGTTATGAGGACAACAAATTGTAGGTGAACACAATTATTTGGAGCTTGCCCGGCAATTGTGACAAAGATTGGAGATGTGGAAGTAGAACAAAATTTTTTTGTTCAAAATGATGGTGCTTATCCCGTGATATTAGGACAACCTTACATCACTGCATCAAGAATGGAAACCAAGGTGTTGAATGATGGATCTCATTATGCACGAATTTTGAAGCTGTGATGGCAAGAAATCTGTACAATTCTTGACAGTAAAGTCTGAACATGAGAGGCATCGAGTTTGTCTTAGGGATGGGCCTCTGCCTAATTCTTTACACTTTTCAGATTTCTGAATTGCACTCATAGAGAATGGGGATCCACGAGTACAGAAGGACCAAATACTTTTGAGCTCCCTAATATACATGGCATTAAAAGTGGATTTGTTGGAATGATTAAGTATGGATTTGTGAGTTTTACGGATATGAAAGATCTGGACCCTGTAAATAAAAAGATCATTAAAAAGATGGAGAAAAATCTAAAAAATGAAAAGGCTCTTTTAAATGGTGAGTATATTTTTGGAATATATGAGGAAAAAGGCATTGGAGATGATATATTGCAAGTTTTATGCAACTTGCAGATTAAAGAAGAAGAAAGTAATGGTACAGATATTATGATTGAAATTCACTCGAGAGCATTGTATCAAGAAATAATAGATGCAATGAAAAGCAAGGATTTATGCCAAAGTTATAAGTTGGATCTTGAGGCCATGGTAAATACAAAATATAAAACAGTGGCCAAAAAGGTAAAGCCTATAGCAACTCAACTTCCATTGGATACTGATGAGCATGTCAAACAAGCAGAGAAGGAGCCAAGTTTAAGAGAAGCTAGGAAGATTGGGCACAAGTTTACTAAAGAAACATTAGCAAACTTGAAGATTGGAGGGAGAGAATTCTTGTTAGAACAAGAAGAAAAGATGTTTCAAGAGATGCTCTCAAAACATGAAAAAGGCCTTTGTCTCTTCACCAGATGAGATTGGATGTGTACGACCAGGTTTAATAGCACCCATGGTTATTTTTACAGTGCCACATGTGCCATGGAATTTGAAGCCAATACCAATTCCACGAGTATCACTTCTCAAATTAGTTGACTTATTGAAGGAAAAAATGCATATGGAAATACTCGAGCCTTCAATGGCTCCATATTCTAATTGTTGGTTTACTGTTCCTAAGAAGTCTGGAGCATTACGATTCATCCAAGATATACAACCAGCTAATCAAGTTACCATTAGGAACAAAGGATCAGGACCAATTGTGGATGAAGTAACAGAAGCGTTTGCTGGACATGCCATATATTCCATTGGAGATCTATACTCTGGTTATGATCAATTTCAATTGGCCATCGAAAGCAGAGACTTGACGACCATGAAGACTCCGTTAGGATTAGTTCAAATGTGTACATTGCCTCAAGGTGCTACAAACTCAGTGGCACATATGCAAAATGCAATGAATCAAATCTTGAGAGAGTTTGTACCAGAAAAGACTATATCCTTTGTGGATGACATTCCTATCAAAGGATATAAAGAAGAATATAAAGACTCTACTTTGGATGATGATGGTTGCAAAGTATTTATAAAAACGCATATTAAAGATGTTGATAAGATTTTATGCAAGATTGAAGAAGAAAATTTGACCCTTTTAATTGAGAAGTCTAAATTTGGTTTTGGAGAAATTTTGATAGTTGGACATCTTTGTGGATGGTATGGAAGAAGGCCTAATCCTGAGAAAGTTGATGCTATTGCAAAAATGATGGCTTGCAGTAACATCACTGAAGTGAGAAGGTTTCTAGGAGCATGTGTCTTCTATCAAATATGGATACCTCATTTTGCTCACAGATCAGAGCCTCTTTATAAATTATTAAGGGAGGGAATTAAATTTCTTTGGAAACAAGAGTAAGATTTGGCAATGGAAGACTTGAAAGGAATTTTAAAGTCACCTCCAATTTATAAATAAGTTGAATATGAGAGCGGAAGACCGGTGATTGTTACAGTATACACAAGTCTAATAGCCATAGGATAGGCTGTTGGCCAGGATGATATAAAAGGAAATAGATTTGCTAATTGTTTTGGAGTAAGGATTCTTACAGAACGCCAAAGAGCATATCCTCAAGTGAAGAGAGAGCTTTGGGGTGCACTTACTGCTCTAACAACTGAAAGAAATTACTTAATTGGAGCAAGTGTTATGTTGGAAACTGATTGCTTACCTCTTCTTGGTATGATTGCCAATTGTTCTTTACCAGACATTGCCATGCTTTGATAGATAGCATATATCAAGTCATTGAATCTAGATTTGGTGCACATTGCTGGAAAAATGAATCTTGTGGCTGATATGTTATCAAGGGCCAAGTATTTTCATGAAGAAGAAATGATGGCTCATAAGAAGAGTGAAGACTTTTTAGAAGAAAGGTATGTATTAGCTGTTGATAGAGAAAATTCAACCAATGACTTCTTGCCATTCAAAGAAGAGTTATATAAGAGGAGACTACAAGATATTGGCCTCTATTTGAGCACTTTGAAGAAGCAAGAAGGGTGGATGGACAAGACTTTTAAAGATATTAGACATCAATCATACGGATATCTGTTGTAAGATGGACTTCTTTAGATGAAGGCAAAAAGAGCTGATGAATTACCTTTGAGAGTAGTGGATGATCTTGAAACCAAAATCCACGTGCTTAGAGAATTTCATGATGCCCTTTGGGCTGGTCACAGAGGAGTTTGGGCCACTTATACAAAGATTAAGGAATGATATTGGTGGAAGGATTTATATAAGGATGTTGAAGAATTTGTGGCTTCATGTGTTATATGTCAACTTCAATCTAAGGCCGGATACAGGGATGAACTACATCCTACTTATCTTCCTTCAATTCATTTCCAATGGATGATTGACTTAGTTGCAATGCTACCTAGAATTTGGAGAATGAAGTATCTTTTTTTGGCAAGGGAAGAGCTCTCAAACTTTGTTGAAGGAAGAACTCTTCGAACCAAGACTAAGGAAGGAATTTGCAGATTCATTCTTGAAGATATTTTTAGCAGATACGGAAGTATTGGAAGAATGAGAGCTGATAGGGGTGAATTAGATGCAATTGAAGCAAGATCATTTTTCCAAAGATATGGTGTACAACTAAGGTTAACAAATACTTACAATCCTCAAGCTAATGGCAAAATAAAGAGGGGGCACCCTCCTATCATTCATGCCTTAGTTAAAGCTTGTAAAGAGAAGTCTAATCTTTGGCCTAGGCTATTGCCATTTGCATTGTGGGCTGATAGAACCACCCATAGCACTTTCACTAGATATATGCCAGTAAAACTTATGCATGGACATAAACCTATTATGCTTGGAGAAGAATCAGTTCCAACTTGGATATTTTTGTCTTGGAAAGATGATATTACAAGAGAAAGGCTATTAGAACTTCACATTCAGTAGCTTAGAAGATTGCCTGAAGATATGCAAATAGCATTAAAAAGGCTTAAGGCTGCTAGATTGAGCAATAAAGAGAAATTTGACAAAATCCATACAATGAGGTCTAAGAAAATTGAAGAAGGTGATTGGATGTTGGTATTTGACAGTTCATTAGAACATCAGTACAACACAATTAGGAAGTTTGCACAAAGATGGTTTGGATCATATGTGGTGATTAAAGTGCACACCAATGCCACATATTCGTTGCGAGAGTTAAATGGAACATTATTGAAGATCCTAATAGCAGGCAAAAGAATTAAAATATATAGAAGAAGGGATGAAAAGTTTCACACCAATGAGCTTGAAGAATTCTTAACTCCATTAGAAAACAAAGAAATATCAGAAGGTGATGAAGAGATTGAAACAGAGGATGAAGAGGATTAAACTTGGCACATACCGGAGGATGTACAGGTTTAGAGGGGGAGCATGTCATATTGCATTTACGTGTAGTGTATAAAAATATTAAATATCTTGTATCTATTGTTAATATATGTGTGAGTGCTAGAGGTTATTTTAGAAGATATTATAAGGAGAGGATTTATTATAGCCACTTAGTTAGTAAATTAAGATGGCTATTTGTTTTGTTCCTACCTTATTTATATCCTAGAATAGACTCTTTTGTGATTAGAAGAAAAGTAAAGGTTGTTTTACCTTTTTTGTTGGCTTTTGAGGTAGAATGGACCTTATGAGGGATAAGAAAGAAGTGCATGGGATGAATAAGGCCTGTTCAATAGGATTTGGCTGCCCATGTGGGCATCTCATAGTCAAAAATGGAAAGAAAGGGAGATATACTCTTCTTGCTAGACCGAGGGTTGGAGAGAGTTTTTAGTGGTGAATTTTGGAAAGAGATAGCTCCAAGGAGATAGAAGCATTTGTAATGAAAATTGGTGGATGTTCTTCTAGTTGTGAGGATTCTAGAACCTACTCACTTGCTTGTTTTGGAATTGTGAGCAAAAAATTATGCTTGTTTTAGTAGAGTAGGGTTTGTTGCCATCCGGCGAAGAGGGGCAGAAACTTCGAGCTGCTACTGCAAGTTTGATTTCGACTTTTTCTTAGTGAAATTTATAGAAAGTGTGGAAAATTGTGCTAGCTTTCTATCAAGACATCTCTTGTAGCATTTAGAGTTGAAGAGAAAAAGTTGTGAGCTTGAGAGTGGGAAAGGGTTTGCTGCCACCCGATGAAGAGGGGCAGAGACTTTGTTCAACCACCTAAGTCGGAAAGTCTCTTCAATATTTTTGATAATTTAGGTGCTTATGTTAGCTTATGTAAGCTTTCTATAAAAATAAAAATCAATACATTTGAAGCTTTGATGAAAGTTTTATGAGCCATGAAGTGTCAAAGAGGGAAAATTGTTGCTAGGGTTTGAAGAGTAGAATCAACTAGCTACAAAATCTGGAATTTGAGAGGCATGCATGCAAAATTTTAGAACAAGTTAGATGATGGAGTGAGCTTTCTAAAAAGCTATTGCATGTCCAATTTGGAGAAGGGAAGTGATCACAACAAAGGCTGAAGTGAAGAAGAGCTTTGCTGTCTTTGCATTTGCTTGGAAATTTTAGTGCCTACTTCTTTTAGCCATAACTTTTAAACGGTAAGTCATCTATTTGTGAAATTTTGATACGTTTTACAATGGATTATTGGCTTTCCATAGGCTGTAAGTACGCTTGATTCGACCTTTGGATGAATTTTTAGTGATTTATTTAGTTTTAGCTTATTATATAACTTGTATTCCTCATATGCGGTTGTATTTTGAGGTATACTTGAATACATACATACTTTGCTTATACCTATTATACAAGAATATATACTTGTATTTATATCAAGTATTTTATAAGTATTATACAAGTATTATACATAATATTTGTATAAGTATTTGTACAAGTATTTATATAAGTATTTTATACAAGTATTATACCAAGGATTATATAAGTATTTATATAAGTATTTTATATAAGTATTATTCAAGTATTTATATTTTATATCTGTACAAGAATTATACAAGTATAATATAAGTATAATTTGAAAGCTTGAACAAATATTGTGCAAGTATAGAACATACTTGCACGGCTTCCTCTCATGTTCTGTGTTAGTTCTAGTAGCAGCTAGGAACCCGGCGTTTTCCTAAGGCAAATTTTCTCTATCCGACAACGTTTGTGGGCTCCGATAAGACAATATGTAATTTGACATATCCTTGGTACATCAACAAGTATTTTGAATTTATACTTAGAGGTAGAAGATACATAGCTTGATACAATGCAATTTAAACCTCTTAGTTTACAAGAAAAGAAGCGTCAAATGGAAGAAGGTTTGTGCCTATATTATGGCAAGGAAGGCCATAAGGTTGGCAATTGTCTAAAGAAATAAAATCGACACGTTACCAAAACCAAGAGTGTAATTATTCAAGAAAACGACAATGTTCAGTCAGAGTAGGGTCCTTTGTTGTGATGTACTTGCGACAAGTGCATCAAATTCAAATAAATATGTTCCAAACCTATAATAAAAATAGGATTAATTTTAAACTAGTTCTAAAATTATAGTATAAATAAGAATAAATTAAAATTAATTCCAAAATTATAGTAAAAATAGGATTAATTTAGAATTAGTTCTAAATTTATAATATGAATAGGGATAAATTAGAACTAGTTCCAAAATTATAATAAAAATAGAATTAATTTAAATCTAATTCTAAAATTATAATATGAATAGGGATAAATTAGAATTAATTCCAAAATTATAATAAAAATAAGATTAATTCAGAATTAATTCTAAAATTATAGTGTGAATAGGAATAAATTAGAATTGATTCTAAAATTATAATGTGAATAGAAAATCTTAGGATTTTAGGATATCAAATAAAGAATCTCAAGATTCTAAAGTATCAAATAAGGAATCTCAAGATTTTAGGATATCAAATAGGAAATCTCAAGATTTTAGAGTATCAAATAGGAAATCTTAAGATTTCAAGATATCAATCAAAGAATTTTAGGATTATGGGATACCTGAGATTCAGGTATCAAGCAAATATGAGGCGAATATCAAGCAAGTATTAGCAAATATTGGATATTGTCCGAGTATTGACTAAGTTGCCTATTTAAAAGCTTTTAGGATTGAAAATAAGGACTTTTCCTCTTTCATCTTTTGTTTAGATTTTGAATAGATTTATTTTACTCCCAAGGAATCTTTAAAAGAATCTATAAGAGAATCTTAGAATATTACATGGATTAGAATTGAAAATTTGTAGGAGAATTTCAGAGTTTATAGGAAATCTGAATTAAGAGTTTTACAAGGAGTCTAAATAGGGAGTTTACAAAGAGTTTAAATTATAAATTTATAGGGAGTCTAAATTGGAAATTTATAAGAAATCAGTGAGAGAATTTCAAGGTCAAAAAGAGAGTTTTGAATTGGAAATTATAAAAAATTTACAAGGGAATCTCAAGATACTACAAGGATTAGAATTAAAAATCTGCAAGGAAATTTCAGGGTTTATAAGGAATCTGAATTGAGAGTTTTTCAAAGAGTCTGAATTGACAGTTTATAAAGAATCTAAATTGAAAGTTTTATAGGGAATGTGAATTGAAAATTTATAAGAAGTCTAAATTGGAAATTTATAGAGAGTTTGAATTAGAAATTTACAAGGAATTTGAATTGGAAATTTGTAAAAAATCTTTGAAAGAATCTTTAAGAAAATAAAAAGATTTGATCAAAGGATCATTGAAGGAACAAAAGAATTGATAAATAGGATATTTTGAAGAAGTCTATTCAGAGTATAAATAGAGATATCTCACCGGTTCTCTTTTTCTTCACTTAATAGGCAGCCAAGATCCTAGTGATTTTTTGAAGAAGGCTCTCTCTTGCACAACAATTCTTGGTGCTTCCATTGACAGATTCTTCAAGGCTATTAAGTGTTAACGAAAAGGAAGAAACAAGAAGATCTGGGAATGCTGAGGAGATGTTGAAGGCATTTTCTAAATATATGGAGAAACAATCACAAGAGCAATCAAAGATGCAGCACGTGTAAATGGAAGAGAAAAATGCTTTTAAAGCTCTATAATCTGTCATCAATCAAGTAGGGAGATTTGAAGGAAGAAACATATTTAAGTATCTCAAAATCTATGTGGATGAAATGGAAATATATCAAATTCTCTACAGAAAGATGTGTTTGAATTTTATATTTGCTTGCATTCTTAAAATCAAAGAAAGAGTCAAAGGTTTATATAAAGATGATATAAATTCTTGGCATGAATATAAAGAAATTTTAAGGGAAGAATTTCTTAAAAAAGATTCAGAAAAGATGACCAAGAAAACATTCTTGGTCAGGATAGAACAACAACCTGGGAAGCAAATGGGTCCTAAAAAATTGCTTCGAAGATTTGAAAAGAAATTATTCCAGCTTTTTATAACAAATAGGTAATTGCTTGATGATAGGAAGGTGGATTTTTTTCTACAAGCGGTTGATGGGGATTTATGAGATAAGTTGTTTCTACTTCTAGTTAATAGAAGTGGCAAAGGAGGCCTTATTAATGATTGGAAATAAGTTAAGGAAGCTGTGGCAACAATCATGGAGTAGCGGATGATAAAGGCTAAAAGAGGTGTACTTATAGAATAAAAAATGGCTCCTATTCCCATCCAATAGTTCCAACGATTTCTATTGATCCAGTATTAGTTACAAAAGAAGGTATTTCCAATGAAACTCTTAAAGAACTTGTCAAGGGTATAAAGGAATTAAGAGTCAAGTTCAATGAATTAGAAAAAAGGGAAAGAGTGAATTCTCTTAAATTTCCAATAGAAATCAAGAAATGGATGAAGCAGTATATGTATTGTGATAGTGAAGATTATGACAAGAGGAATTGCTCAACCTATGAAGAGGATTTGAAGAAAGGGGTGATCTTCTTCATGGAAGGCAAGTGTCACAAATACAGAATATAGATTGGAAGTCTAAACAAGAAGTTTAAGAAGAATTGGCAAGAACTGGATTAATCAGATGAGTACAAAAACAACACCACAGAGGTGAGTTAGAGCTCCAAGAGATGTGTTGTCGAGACTAAAGAACTCTTCAACCTTGACTCCAATATATACTCCTATCTAGGAAACTTTTCAAGCAACTTTTGCTAACTAGGAAGCTTCTTAAGTAGCTTCTATCAACTAAGAAGCTTTTCTATCAACTTGGAAGATATTAGAAGGTCTTGGAGAGTTCTAGGATCCTTTTAGAATATTCTAGAAGGTTCTAACTAGTATGTCCTTGACATCACCTCTTCCTTTAGCTTTGAGGTCTCCAAGAAGTCATTTGAGATGTATACTCACAAACGTAGGAAATTAAAAATTTGTCGTATAGTCTCTACAATATACTCCAGTTGTTGTTCATGAAGCAGATGATTCATGGGCCCTTGTAGCCATCGATAATGACCAACACCTTCCATTTGAGACCATGCCTGAACTTCTGTGTCTTCATTGTGGAAACAACCTGAAAATATCGCTTCGCCACTACTTGCATGAGCTGGTTTAACTTCAAAGACAATTACAAGTGACTTGCTGCTTGGTATTCTTCGACGTCTTCTTGGCTCTTCTAATTCTTCATCTCGAGGTCAATGTTGTGAGCTACTCGGTTGAGATGGTACCACTAGTACAGTATCTACGTTCTTACTAGCTATATCTAAATACACCTTGATATTAGATATCTTGATACTACAAAATATAACAAGTTATAATTTGATAAGACTTGGATCCCTTTTCTATTCATTTTTCTAGAGAAGGCTTCATCTTCATGCTTCATTAATGGCCAATTTTTGGTTTATTAGGATATCGTCGATGGAATTCCTGTACCTTTTGCGAGGCATTGGCAAGATTTTTGGCTAGTTCCTATGTTCGTTCATTAATATCATAGCTGCTCCAATACACAAAAAACTCTAATTTATTCCATCTTTGCCATGAATCTAGTATCTTTTCTACCTCATATTCTTTATTGTTTTCAATTTCTATAGTAGGTGGCAGATATTGCACTTTTTCAAGAAAAGACGATTCCTGATAAGGCTAACAGAGAAACATGAAAGACAGGGTGTACCTTCATAGCACTTGGTAACTCTAAGTGGTACGCCACATGATTGATCTGCTTTTGGATAAAAAATGGTCCCAATCTCCGATAGTCCAACTTATCACGTGGCCGTTTAGTCTTGATATTTCATTGAAGCAGCCATATTTTATCTCCAATTTTGAAATTAGATGCCTGATTTTGAAATTTATCCACGGATGCTTTGTAAGACTCTTGGGCAATTTGCAATTGAAGCTTCAATAAGGTTTGAAGCTCCAAAAGCTGCTGCACCAATCCTTTAGCTGTTGGGTTGTTATTCGCTGATGGACTCAATAGATCAAGCTTCGGATGGTATCCATAGATAGAAAAGAATGGTGTTTTTTGACTCGACCCATGAAGGGTGTTGTTATATGCAAACTCGGCTAGCGATAGATATGCAGTCCAATCATCTTGCTGATAATTGATACTGCATCGTAAATACTATTCCAAAACTTGATTCATCCATTCCGTTTGAGGATGGAATGCCAAAGAAAGTTTGATGTCTACCTTCAATATCTTAAAAAAATTTGATACAAATTGGGTTCTTTGATTCGATATGATATCATCTGATAGACCATGATATCGATACATATTATCAAGGAAGAGCCTTGCTGTGTCTTTGCTTGACAATGTCTTCTTGCAAGGGATAGAATGTGCCATTATCATAAGTCGATCCACCACAACAAAGATGTTGTCAAATGAACTCGATGGCGGCAGATCTATAATAAAGTCTATGGAAACTAAAGACCATGGACAACGCAGAATAGGCAATGGCTGTAAAAGTCTATAAGGGCAATGCCGAGGATTCTTGGATCTTAAACAAATGTCATAAGAGAGGACAAAATCTTTCACATCCTTTCACATTTGGGGCCACCAGAAATCTCGGGAAATGAGTTCTTAGGTCTTATTGAATCCAAAATGTCTCCCAGTTGGAAAGTCATGACGAGATTGAAGGACTCGAAGTCGTAATGGCCCTTTTGGGATATACAGCTGCTCTTCAAAGTATAAGAGATCTCCTTCAACCTTAAACTTATCATCATTGATACGTTGCTTGATATCACGCACTATTGAATCTTCAATGGTCACAACACGTACTTGATTGAGGAAGTCGGCATCAATTGGTACAACAGCAGCACAAATCCTAAATTGCTCTAGCTTTAACAATATCGTACATTGTTGATCAAGCATTGCATTTCCAATCTTTGGCGTAAGATATGATCTTCTTGATAAGGCATTGGTTAGTCCTTATTGCTTTCCAGGCCGATATGTAATAACAAAGTCAAAGCTAGATAGCAACATATTCCATCGAACTTGACAACGGTTTAGAACCCGAGCCGACATGAAGTACTCCAGATTCTTGTGATCTGTATATACGGTCATAAAATGCACAGCTCCTTCAAGGAAGTGACGCCACTCTTGGAAAGAATCTACTATAGCAAGGAGTTCCTTATTATGAATCTTGTAGTTGATCTCAACTGCAAAAAACTTTTGTGAATAGAATGCAACCAGATGAAGCTTATTATCAATGCCTATCTACGAAAGTACGGCTCCTACAACAAAATTCAAAGCATCGGTTTCCAAATAGAAAGCCTTTGTAAAATTTGGGTATACCAAGATTGGAGCCGTTGTAAATGCTGTCTTAAGATTTTGAAATCTTTTTTCCGCTAGAGGTCCCCATTTGAGCTTATCCTTACATATTTATTGAGTGAGTGGAGCAGCAACTTGAGAATAATTCTTAATGAAGATCCGATAGAAGTTAGCAAAGCCAAGAAAACATTGTACGTCTCTAACTGTCTTTGGAACTTTCCAAGACACAATTGCTTCCACCTTCTTGGGATCCATCTTCAAGCCTTTCGTAGTCGCAATGAATCCTAAAAACTCCATCTCAGTTTGGTAAAATAAACACTTCTCTAACTTGGCGTAGAGTCCTCGCTCGTGTAGTTTTTCGAGTACCAAACGAACATGCTTCTTATGCTCTTCTTCATTCTTGGAAAATATCAAGATATCATCCAGATAAATAACAACGAAATCGTCTAGAAATTTTCAAAAAATATCGTTCATCATGTGTTGACAAACCATCGGAGCATTGATAAGACTAAATGGTATGACATTATATTCAAAATGACCATACCTTGTACAAAAAGCTGTCTTCCATTCATCTCCTTCTTTGATTTGCACAAGGTTGTAAGCTCTCCTTAGATCAATCTTTGTAAAGATCTTTGCACATCCAAGTTGTTCCAAAAGACTAGAGATCAAAGATAATGGATAGCGATTCTTCTTTGTCACCTTGTTGAAACCTCAATAGTCCACGCACATCCATAGTGAGCTATCCTTCTTCTTCACAAATAAGATTAATGCCCCACTTGGCATCTTTGAATGACAAATGAAGTTCTTGGCTAGGTTCTCGTCAATATATTTTTGCAACTCAGCCAATTCTATTTATGATAGGTTGTAGATTAGGCCAAAAGGCGGTTGTGCTCTTTCTTATAATTCTACGGCACAATCGTATGGTTAGTGCTCCGGTAGCATGTCACCATTCTTCTTTTCGAATATGTTGTCGTGATAGAGAGAATTTGCCTCAAGAAAGTGCTGGGCTTCTGGGTGCCACTAATTACTCAAGCAAGTTCCAAGTATAATAAAAACCCCTAAGTTTATATAAAAGAGATCTTCATAGGGCTATTACACCCAATACATAAGCCTAATTTCCTCAAACCACTCAAAACATAACAAAATACTCTAAACCCTCATTCCCCCGTAGGAAGGGAATTTTTCCCGAACTTCAATAATTCATAACTTTTAATCCAACCGTCCAAATCTACTCCAAATTTACATGAAATACTGATGTATTTTTCACAACTATCACCACAAATTTCATCCGTTGATTCATTATCAATCTTTAGATATCGCCAAAATCCTAGCAATAGCTTTAAACCCTTGTTTATAAACACCCATGTACTAAATTCTTCATATCTCACAATCTAAAAGTTTAAATGCTATGAACATTTAATGTGTAGCTTTTTAACATAATAATATACCTTCTTAGAAATTTTGAGACAAAAATTCGTCTAAAAACTTAAGATATGGCAAACCCCATCACTATTAACAAAACGGCCTATTTACTTCCTTGGAATTCAATTTGCTATCTTTGACTCCCAACAACTCCTTCTTTAGAATTCCAAATGTAGTAATTCTTCCACAATAAGTGTAGAACTTAAGATTCCCTCTCTAGTCGCATCTTTTGATTTCCAAAAGCTTTCATACAACTCCTCCAATCCTCAAAAGAGTGACAATATGTCTCATATTGACACCTTATCTTCAAATGGCTATAACTTCTTTACTCTAACTCCAAATCCTCTAATTTTTGTACACAAATTGTACCCAAAATCCTAAACTTTACAACACTAGCTTTTGATTTCCTAATGGCCTCCTTGAAGTCGCCGAAACCCTTGTTAAGGTCGCAGGCAGCCTCCTCAAAGCCCATTGGGCATGGTATTCGACCAATAGGGATGAAGTTTCCCATTCCTTGCCTTCATCAACCATGCCTTCATTTCATCCCTCCCAATTAGCCACCTACTAGCTTATATTTTCATCCTTAGGCTCCCACCTTCTCTCAAGGCTTTATACTAATCATTTAGATCTTATAATTTTTAAATACCATAATCAAAATAAGTAAAAATAAAATAAAATTTCTTCTATCAATCCCTTTAATTTATTTTACTAATCATTCTAACACATATCTAAATCTATAAACATGTTATGCATTTTGAAATTGGTTTCACATGTATGGCGATTTCGGTCAAAATAATCTAAAATCCTTATGTATTGTTGGATTATATATGTTGAAATCACTCTCCGCTTTCAGATTTAGGTCGTAAATAATCGATGGTGTGCCTTCATGCCGCGATCTTGACGTTAACACAACTCTGTCATGAGGATTTTTTGATTTGGGGTCTTCTTCCAAGTTTATCCTTAGGTTGTTCTATGAAAAATATTATCCTCTTTAGCCTCCAATCTATGGATGGAGTATATTTTTCCAACCAAGAAAGACCAAGAATAACAAGGTTTGATATGGTGCTAATAATGTTAAAAATAATATAACTACTATGGTCTTTAAACGTCACCTCTATAGATTCTAATTTATAGGTGACACTATCAGATAATAAAAGTTGTCCATCTATTACTTCTACGTGAATAGGTTTGGAATTCTGTACTAGGAGAATTTTGTGTCGCTTAGCAAATTTTTGGTCTAAGAAACAAGCAGATGCTCCTGAATCTAATTAGACTAAGGTTTTTAGTTTTTCAGGACCAAAAGACAAAGGAATTGTAAAACAATGGGCAAGTTGAGTAGAAAGAGAGGAACCTGGTTTTGATTTGTCCAGCCGCACGGTTCTTATTGTGGCTGGGCATCCTCATTTTCTTAGACAAATCCACCTCTATTCTTGATGCTGCATCCATTTTGCTTCTTAGGATAGCTTTCAGTTCCTGGCCCTTCTCATGATATAAGCATAGTATTTTTCATACTACTTCTTTTGTACAGATTAAAGGAGTTTGACATGCTCTTTGCATCAATCATATATCCTTTTATACGATTGTGAATTTAGGCTACTTGCCGATATAATTGTGCCGTGACAACTAGTATATTGTCTGGAGCGTTGGTCTTGGCAATGCTGAAATAGGCGGTTATCGCACTTCAGAGCTTGGCTAATGGCTTTGTTGAGCATTTGTGGATCAAGAAGAGATAACAACAAATCCTTCCGCATCATCATGAACCGATAAAATTGGTTCGTCATTCTTCCATCATCCCGATTGATGTCGTAATGCTAATTAACTTCTAAATCGATACGTAAACTAATGGGAGGCGGAGTCCTTTGACGTAGCGATCAAATTTTTGTTGTAGCCCACCGAGCCTTGTCATGCTCGCCAATTGCTTCTACAAATGCCTCCAAAAAAGTCTCAAAGTTGTTCAAAATTGGTGATCCTTTTTCGAACAGAGGAGCAAACCATGATAGAGCTTGTCCCGTAAGCAAGGTTCCAACCAATCCAACGCGTGATTCCTGCGTCGGATAACGTTTGGATTGTAGAGTTGTTATTAACTTGATTTGATTGATGAAACCTCAAAACTTGGAACGTGAGCCATCAAACTTGTCTGGAAGGCTAATTCAAGGCTCTTTTCGTTGTGGAAGCAATGGTTCTCGTTGAACCATAGGTAAAGCTACTTCTTTTGGTGCAAAAGCTTGAGGTTGATGAAGCCCAAATTGTGCTATTCCGGATGCTCCTTTATTATGAAGTCTTGTAAAGACTCCTTCCATTATCGTAGTTCTCTATGATAACGTAGCAAGAACATTCATAATGGCGTCTATCTTGGACTCCAAAGTTTCATTCATATTAATGTCTTGACCTCTAGTCATCCTAAGAGAAAAGAAGTAATTGTTTCTAGAAGGTGGAAATATTGGTTTAGAAGAGGGTACTTCACAACCTCTAAAACGCCTTAAGACCTTCAAGAAGAAGGGTAATCCACTCTCTCCAAGAAAAATAAGACTCTAATATTATAACGGAAAAGATATCAATTTAGAAGAGGGTAATCCGCAATCTCTAAAATACTAGTGTACCTTCAAGAAGAGGGATAATCCACACTCCAACAAGAAGGAACTAGCTAGGATATCTAAGATGAGAGTAGTCTCGACAAACTGTCATGGACATAGAATATAGACTAGAAGTCTAAACAAGAAGTTCAAGAAGAACTGGCAAGAATTGGATTAATCAAATGAGTACAAAAACAACACCAGAGAGGTGAGCTAGAGCTCCAAGAGATGTGTTGTCAAGACTGAAAAACTCTTCAGCCTCGACTCTAATATATACTCCTATCTAGGAAGCTTCTCAAGTAACTTTCATTAATTAGGAAGCTTCTCAAACAACTTCTGCTAATTAGAAAGCTTCTTAAGCAACTTCCACTACTTAGAAAACTTCTTAAGCAATTTTTGCTAACTACGAAGCTTCTTAAGCAACTTCCACTAATTAAAAAACTTATCAAGCAATTTCTGCTATCTAGAAAGCTTTTTAAGTAGCTTCTATCAACTAAGAAGCTTGTCTACCAACTTAGAAGATACTAAAAGGTCTTGGAGAATTCTAGGATCCTTCCAGAATATTCTAAAAGGTTCTAATAAATATGTTTTTGACAGCAAGGTAAGACTCACTACAACTAGAGAACCTGTTGAATTAAATTTTGGCAAGGGTGGAATGAAGAAACTTATGTAAGGCCACATTGGAAGTTCCAGTGGTGCATCTATGGTTAAAGAAGAAAATGCATACCCCGTTATTGTCGAAATGAGAAATGTAGGAATTTCTATTTACTAGCAATGAGATTATGTTTAGAGGTACACATGTTATAAGGGAGAAAATTGGATGGATTGATCTAGTTGATGCTACAAGTATTAAAGCTTACCTAAAAGTTTATGAAGAGAATGATGAGATCTAGGAGGCTATAGTTGAAATTAAAAGGGGCAGGGTTGCAGAAGAAAAAAAATTAGAGGAGCCTGATAGCAAGAAGCAGAACCAAAGGTTGATGGATAAAAATCAAGAGATGCAAACTACCACTCCAATGGAATCAAAGCCTTTTTTTTCCTATCCGGGTAAGAACACCACATTACTTAAAAAAAAATGGGAGAATGAAAATGAGAAAGAAGATTCAAAAAAGGATAAGACTAAGAATCCAATATTTAAATTAAAATCCGATATTGAATCCTCTATTGATACGAAAGGTATTCTTGAAGAGAGGATTTTAGATGCCAAAATTGAATTTTTCTTAAGGGAGGTTCTTGGTATAGCTAAGAAAGAATTTTATGAGCTCATCATTGATGTCATTAAGAGAAAGAGGCAAATAACATGTGAAGTAATGATGATGAAGGCTTTGGCGGATACAAAGAATATAGAAGAAGAAAAAGAGGTACAAGTATTTATCTTGTCTTATGATAGTAAAGAAAAGGTTACACAAATTCAAGGGCACAAAAATTTTTATATTAATGATATGAATGTATTTGGAAATGAGGAGGAATGTAGCAAAAAAATAGGATTTAATATCCTTGATACTTCTACCAACAAAATAAATATGAAAGAGGTTAAAGTAATTGGGTGTGGAATGGAGAAGGCCAAAGGTAAAGAGTATAAACAAATAAAGGCCTCAATTTGTAAATATGAAAGGACATGAGTTGAAGAAAAACTTGCATTTTCTTGTACATATTGGGCTAGGGCTACTATAGAAGTCAAGGTAAAGATTGAAATTATAAAGAAACCTATTTGGCATTAGTTGATCATGGATTTGAGATCAATATAATGTCTAGAAGTGTTTATGAAAAGGAAATGTGGCCTATTGATACCAACCATGGATGGCTAATAAAGGCTACAAATAATGAGAGGGGTGAATTATATGGAGCATGTCCAACAATAAGGATAAGAATTGGAAATGTGGAGGTGGAACAAATTTCTTTATACAAGAATTTGCTGTCTATTCTATGATTCTAAGACATCCATACATTACAACTACAAAGATGGAGACTAAGGTGTTAGATGACGACTCAAATTTGCAAGGATTAAGAGTTGTAATGAGAAGAGGTCAGTATAATTTTTGACAGTAATGACTAATAATGAAAGGAACATGGAACAATTAGAAGAAACTTCTTTGAAAATTAGTGATGATTTTTTGGACTTTTGAGGAGCATCCCGATGGATGGAGAGTCCAAGGTTGCAGATAAGTCCTCTAGTTTTATGTTATCTAATATAGATAGGTTTAAAAATGGATTTTTGAATTATACAAAATTTAGAAATTCAAAGTTTTTTAGAGTTGAAAATTTGAATTATAAATATCAAAGATGTGTGAAGAAAAACTAGAAAAAGCTAAAAAATATGGATTTGATTTTAAGTGATGAATTTATTTATGGGATGATTGATGAAGAAGGTTTAGAAGAAGATTTAAATAATGTTTTAAAGAGCTTAGAAGACTTGGTATCTAAAAAAGGTTTGAATAAATATGAAAGAATATTTATGGATTTATATTCAAGAAAATTGTATGAAGCAATTAGAGAATCTACTTCTAGTTTGAAGATGATTAAAGATTGTAGAATTGAACAAGAAGCAAGGATTAATACCAAGTATAAGATGGTGGCTAAGAAGGTTAAACTAATTGCTACTCAATTACCTCTTGATACTTTAGAACATATTGAGAAAGCAGTAAAAGAACCAAGTCTTAGGAAACCATGGAAGATTGATCACAAATTTACTAGGAAATCATTGGATAAATTGAAGATTGGAGGAAGTGAATTCCTAATCAAAGAAGAAAGGGTGAAGTTTTTGAAAATGATATCTAAACATGGTAAAGCTTTTGCTCTTATATGAGAAGAAATTGATTGTGCTGATCTAAGCATAGTCGGACCAATTGTTATTTTTACCGGTTTCATGTACCATAGAATTTGAAGCTGATTTCTATACCAAGAGCTTTATTTCCAAAGTTGGTAGATTTCCAAAAAGAAAAGATGAGAATGGCAATCCTTGAACCTTCTATTGCACCTTATACTAACCATTAGTTTTTTGTAACTAAAAAATCTGGAACACTAAGGTTTATTCAAGATATACAACCAGCTAACAAAGTCAGCATAAGGAATATGGATATTTGGCCAATTGTAGATGAGGTTGCTGAGGCATTTATAGGCCACTCTATCTATTCTATTCGAGACTTGTATTCGAAATATGATTAATTTTAACTAGCTAAAGAAAGCAAGGATATTACTATAATGAAGACTCCATTGGGATTAGTACGCATGTGTACTTTACTATAGGGCGCTAATAACTCAGTGACATACATACAAAGTGCCATGAACCAAATTTTAAGAGATTATATTCCAGATAAGACAATTTCTTTCTTAAATGATATTCTAATTAAAGATTGCAAGGTTGAAGACATGGATTCAAAACTAGATGAAGATGGATAGAAGGCATTTGTAAAGAAGTACATTAATGATGCTGATCAAATATTGGCCGGACTTGAAGAAGTAAACTTAACTCTATCTCTTGAAAAATCAAGTTTTGGAATTGATGAAATAATTATGGTTGGACATTTGTATAGTTCATATAAAAGAAAATCTAACCCAGAGAAGGTTGATGCAATTTCAAGTATGAAGCCATGCAAGAATACAATTAAAATAAGAAGATTCTTGGGAACCTCTAGATTTTATCATATTTAGATACCTCATTTTGGACACATAGCAGAACCTTTATTTAAGTTATTGAGAAAAGAAAAGAAATTTTCTTGGGAAAAAGAAGAAGATGAAGCCATGAAAGAATTAAAGGTAGTTTTAAAATTACCACCAATATAGAGGCAGGTAGATTATCAATGCAAGAGAATAGTGATTGTGATTATAGATACAAGCCCAATAGCCATTGGATGGATTGTTGGACAAGATGACAATGAGGATAATAGATTTGCTATCAGATTTGGAGCTAGAGTTCTTACTAAGAGGCAAAGAGCTTATCCTCACATTAAAAGAAAACTCTAGGATGCTTTAACTGCACTAAAGACAGAAAGAAATTATTTGATTGGAGCAGATATAGTTCTGGAGACAGATTATTTACCTGTATTTGATATGATTTCAAATTGTTCGACTTCTAATATTGCTATGTTGAGATGGATAATATGTATCAAATCTATGAATCTTATCTTAATATATATTTTTGGAAAGAAAAACTGCATTGTAGTTATATTGTCTAGAGTAAGATATTCGTTTGAAAAAGAAATGCTTGCTTATGACAAGGATGAAAGGATCAAAATGGATTATATATGCGTTGTCGTGATGTAATGTAACTATTAGGTAAAAGAGTGTGGAAATAGTATATTATAGAAGACCTTAGTTCAAAATATTGTAGCAAATTATCTTAGAAAAATAGATAATAGTAAAAAGGGAATAAAACTAATGAGTGTTAATGCTGCCTTTTTTACAAATGAGCTTCTATTTACTTTGTAGGGCCATAAGTAAGGCAAAACAAAGTAGATTGGAAAATAAAATGATATAGGAATATATAGGAGGGAGTTGAGAAGAGGTTTCAAAAAAATTTACTACAAAAATCTTGAAATAGATACCCGAAAAGGACCGGTTATGAGCTGGGGTTGAAATCAGACCCCGAGGAATAGAATCATGTGCCTATGGCGGATCCGGGGAGCTTTTGCAGATCGGAGAGTAGGATTAGAGAGTGAACTTTAAGGATTTTATATAGCAGTTAGTTTTGAGTGATTTGAAAAAAAAATGACTTTGTAATAGCTTTGCAAAGTCAAGGTTGTTTTTAGCAATTGAGATTTTGTGAAATAAAATAAGGTTGATGTTTTAGACAATTTCAAAAATTTGTAGCAGATCTACAGCTAGAAATTTGTGGGTTTTTGGATATTGTTGTTGTTGATGTGTGTTGTGAATTTGAGCTAAATCTGTACGTAATTGAGGTTTAAAAGGGTCAAGGTCTTGGAAATTAAGTTTTGACGGTTAATTAGGATTTTTGAGATTTTGAGCAATCTGCTACTTGGATTGGAGTAGTTTTTATTTGTGTGAATAATAGACTTGTTTTTCTATATACAAGAGTGATTTGAGAGTGATTGAACAGTGAAAAAGGGAGAAATCAGCACTGGAAGATTAGCATCAAGGTTGGAGAAGGAGGCCGACCAACACCCGAGAAGTTTTTGGGATTTTTCTTCCATTTGATAAGTTTGATTTCCTTCAAATTTGTTGTGCTTATTGTTGACTAAGAGGTTGAAAGGTATACAAAGTTTTAAGTAAGATCAACAGTCTAATCAGTAGATATTGAGGTTCTAATTTTCCCTAGGATTGATTTGAATTGGTTAGAATTTGGTTTAAGATTTGATTAGGATTTGGTTTAGGGTTTAAGATTTAGGGTTTAGGATTTGACTTAGGATTTGACTAAGGTTTGGCTAGGATTTGACTTAGGATTTGACTTAGGATTTGATTTAGATTTTGACCAGGGATTGACTTAGGATTTGACTTAGGGTTTGACTAGGGTTTGATCAGGGTTTGACCAGGGTTTGATTTAGGGTTTGACTTAGGGTTTGATTTAGGTTTTGATCAAGGATTGACTTAAGATTTGACTTAGGTGTGGACTAAGGTTTGACCAGGGTTTGACTCAAGGTTTGAATAGGGTTTCATTAAGGATTTGACTTAGATTTTGACTAGGGTTTGACTAGGATTTGGCCAAGGTTTGACTTAGGGTTTGATTTAGATTTTGACCAGGATTTGATTTAGGGTTTGATTTAGATTTTTGGCTAGGGTTTGACCTAGGATTTGAATAAGATATGATTTAAGATTTTAAGATTTTATTTTTAGTATTTTCTAAATATAGTATTTTATATATTATTTTCTATTATGATTAATATATGATTCATTTATTCTTCTTTTGTAATTGCTTAAAGATTGGATCAAAGTTTGATTAGTATTATTAAGAATTAATAGAAGTTATTTAGGATTCTATTAGAGTTGTTAGGATCTTGTTGTTGTGTATTTCTTTTTTGTCTTCTACAGCCAGGTGCCCGGAACATTCTCGAGCTAAATTGCACGTATTACAACAGCGTAATAGGAATAAAAATCCCTATTGGTGAAATCTTACTTTTTAATATAGATTTGTATGAGGGCAAATTATGGAACATTGATTTATATTTGAATATTTTAACGAAAGAAGAAGATTGGATTGGAAAATATTTTTAAAAAATTAGATATCAAGCTTACGGATATATTTTGAAGGAAGGACTCTTGTGGAAGAGATCCAAAAGAATGGATGGAATTCTTTTGAGGGTTGTTGATGATATTGACACTAAGTATCAAGTTTTAAGAAAATTTCATAATACATTATGGGCTAGATACAGGGAAGTATAAGCTATCTTCGCCAAAATTAAAGAAAGGTATTAGTGAAAAGATATGTACAAAAATATGGAAGAATTTATAAATTCATGTATAGAGTGTCAATTGCAATCAAAGACTAGACACAGAGATGGTTTGTGCCTTACTTATCCATCTAATATACACTTTCAATGGATGTTAGACTTAGTTGTTATGCCAACTGGCATATGATGAATAAAATATTTAATTTTAGCACGTGAAGAATTGTCAAATTACAAAGAGGGAAGAGCTTTAAGAAATAAATCCATAGAATTAATTTGTAGGTTTGTTTTAGAAGATATAATGTATCGTTATGGGAACATTGGAAGAATGAGGGTAAACAGGGGTGAATTAGATATAGAAGGAGCTCATGAGTTCTTTAAAAGATACAGAGTCTAATTGAAGCTGACTATAGCCTAAAATCCAGAAGCCAATTGAAAAATTGAGAGAGGACATCCTCCAATTATTCAAGCTTTGATTAAGGCATGTAGATGTAAAGCTAAATTTTGGCCTAAATTGTTATCGTTTGCCTTATGGACAAGTAAGACTACACATAATTCTGTTACAGGCTATCTGCCAATAGATTTGATGATGAGACAGAAACCTATGATACCAACTGAGGAGAGTGTGATGCCTAGAGATGTGTTGTCGAGACTGAAGAACTCTTCAGCCTTGACTCCTATATATACTTCTAAATAAGAAACTTCTTGAGCGACTTTCAACAACTTAGGAAGCTTCTCAAGCAACTTCTACTAACTAGGAAGCTTCTCAAGCAACTTCTACTAACTAGGAAGCTTCTCAAGCAACTTCTACTAATTAGGAAGTTTCTCAAGAAACTTCCACTAACTGCTAATAGAAACTTTTAGAAGGTTCCAGAGACTTGCTTCTAGAATGTTCTAATTTCTAGAAGGTTCTAAGACTATGTCCCTAACATCACCCCCTCCTTTAGCTTCGAGGTCTCCGAGAAGCAATGTTGTTGTCAGTCAATACCAACGCAAAAAAATGAAGATCTATCGCATAACGTCTGCAATGAATTCCAATTGTCTTTCACGAGGCAAGTAGTTCATCGGTCCTTGAAGCCAACGGTAGTGGCCCACGCCCTCAACTTCCGACCAAGCATGAACTTCCATGTCCTCATTGTGGAATTGTCTTGCAAACATATCTTCTGGCTGACCATTGTAAGCAGGCTCGACTTCAAATACAATCACCAGTGATCGGTTATTTGGTATCCTCCGTCGTCATCGTGGTGCAAGTGGTTCTTTATCTCAAGGTCGCCTTCGTGAGCTAGTAGGTTGAGATGATATGATTGGCATGGTATCTATCTCTTGGCTATCCATGTCGATAGACCAAACTATGGCTATCAGAAAAGATCTACTCTATCTTGGAGAAAATAACCACATCAATTATGAATTTTGGTAGTGTTTTCTCCTCCTTTTATGTTACTAGATGAGCAAGCTTCAGAAAGAAGTTATCCTTGAACCGGCTTAGGTTTCTGAGGATATTGTTGATGAAACTCTTGTACCTTTTGCGGTGCATTGGCGAGATTTTTGGCCGGCTCCCATGTTCGCTCATTGATATCGTAGCCTCTCCAATGTACAAAATACTCCAATTTTTCCCATTTACGCCGCAAATCTAGCACCTTTTCTACCTCGTATTCCTCGTGGTTCTCGATTTTGATACTAGGTGGCGAATTTTGCACTCTTCTAGGAAAAGACGATTCTCGATAAATCTCCAACAAAGAAACATGAAAGACTGGATGTACCTTCATAGCAGCTGGTAACTCCAGACAGTACGCCACTGGATTGATTTGCTTCAAGATGACAAATGGTCCCAACCTCCGGTAGTCCAACTTATCACACGGCCGCTTGGTCTTGATATTCCGTCGAAGTAGCCATACCTTATCTCCAGTTTTGAAAATAGGTGCTTGATTTCGAAGTTTATCTGCGGATGTCTTATAAGACTCTTGAGCAGACTGCAATTGCATCTTTAACATAGTTTGAAGCTCTGATAGCTGCTTCACAAATCCTTCAGCTGCTGGGTTGTTATTCGTTGATAGACTTAACAAATCAAGCTTCGGATGGTACCCATAGTTAGAAAAGAATGGTGTTTGTTGAGTTGACGTGTGCAAGGTGTTGTTATATGCAAACTCGGCTAACGATAGATATGCGGCCCAATCATCTTGCTGATAGTTGATGCTGCATCTTAGATACTGTTCCAAAACTTGATTCACCCGTTCCGTTTGGCCGTCAGTTTGAGGATGGAAAGCTGAAGAAAGCTTGATATCCACCTTCAATATTTCAAAAAGAGATCTCCAAAACTTTGATACGAATTGAGTTCCTCGATCCAACACGATATCATCTGGTAGGCCATGATATCGATTCATATTGTCAAGAAAGAGCCTTGCTGTATCTTCATTTGATGATGTCTTCTTGCAAGGGACAAAGTGCGACATCTTTGTAAGTCGATCTACCACAACAAAAATGCTGTCAAAAGAATTCGATGGTGGCAGGTCTGTAATAAAGTCCATGGAAATTGAAGACCATGATCGCCGTGGAATTGGCAATGGCTGTAAAAGTTCGTAAGGGCGATGCCGAGGATTTTTAGATCTTGAACAGATGTCGCAAGTGAGGACAAAATCTTTCACATCCTTCCACATTTGGGGCCACCAGAAATCTCGAGAAATAAGTTCCAAGGTCTTGTTGAATCCAAAATGTCCCGCAGCTGGAAAATCGTGACGAGATTGAAGAACTCGGAGCCGTATTGGTCCTTTCGGAATATACAACCGCTCCTCAAAGTATAAAAGATCTCCCTCCACTTTGAACTTGTCATTATTGGCACGTTGCTTGATATCAACTGCTATTGAATCTTCAATGGTCGCGGTACGTACCTGATTGAGGAAGTCAGCATCAATTGGTACAATGGCAGCGTGAAGCCGGAATTGCTCTGGCTTCAATAGCGTCGTACACTGTTGGTCGAATGCTGCCTCTCCAGTCTTTGGTGCAAGATACGATCTCTTCGATAATGCGTCAGATAGTCCTTGTTGCTTTCCAGGTCGATAAGTGATAACAAAGTCGAATCTGGATAGCAACATATTCCACCGAGCTTGACGCCGATTCAAAATTCGAGCCGACATGAAATATTCCAAATTCTTGTGATCCATGTATATGTTTACCGAATGTGCCGCTCCTTCGAGAAAGTGACACCACTCTTAGAAAGAATCCACTATAGCAAGAAGCTCCTTATCGTGGATCTCATAGTTGATCTCAACAGCATAGAACTTTTGAGAATAGAATGCAACTGGATGGAGCTTTTCATCAACACCCATCTGTGAAAGTACGGCTCTCAAATCAAAATCCAAAGCATCGATTTCCAAATAAAAGGCCTTTGCAAAATCCGGGTGGACCAAGATCGGAGCCGTTATAAACTCCATCTTAAGATCTTGAAATGCTTTCTCTGCTAGGAGTCCCTATTCGAGCTTGTTCTTACACGTCAATTGAGTGAGTGGAGCAGCAACTTGGAAATAATTCTTAATAAAAATCCGATAGAAGTTAGCAAAACTAAGAAAACATTATACGTCTCTAACCGTCTTCGGAACCTCCCATGACACGATTGCTTCCACTTTCTTAGGATCCATTTTCAAGCCTTCTGTAGTTGCGATGAATCCCAAAAATTCCATCTCAGTTTGGTGAGATAAGCACTTCTCCAACTTGGCATAAAATCCTCGCTCACGTAATTTTTCAAGGACGAGACGAACATACTTTTCATGCTCTTTTTCATTCTTAGAAAATATTAGAATATCATCCAAATAGATGACAACAAAATTGTCAAGATGCTCCCGGAAGATGTCATTAATCATGTGTTGAAAAACTGCCGGAGTATTGGTAAGACCAAAAGGCATGACATTATACTCGAAATGGCCATACCTTGTATGGAAAGCTGTCTTCCATTCGTCTCCTTTTTTAATTCGTACAAGGTTATAGGCTCCTCTTAGATCGATTTTTGTAAAGATCCTTGCCCGTCCAAGTTGTTCAAGAAGACCAGATATCAAGGGTAACGGGTAACGATTCTTCTTTGTTACCTTGTTGAGACCTCGATAGTCCATGCACATCCGTAGCGAGCCATCCTTTTTTTTTATAAATAAGATTGGTGCTCCAGTTGGTGACTTTGAATGGCGAATGAAGTTCTTGGCTAGATTCTCATCAATGTACTTCCGCAATTCTGCCAACTCCGTCTGTGACAAATTGTAGATTGGGCCAAAAGGGGGTTGTGCTCCTTCTTGCAAGTCTATGGCACAATCATATGGTCAGTGCTCTAGTAGCATATCAACATTCTTCTTTTGAAATACATCTTGAAAATCTTTATATTGCTCCGATATACTTGCTGTCAAAATCTTCTCTTCGCTGGTTGGAGTTGCATAAATGACAAATGGTATACCTTCCTTGGACGATCTTACTATGCTCTTGCTCCAATAAATAAAGATTTTTTAATTTGGGGTCTTCTAACTGGTTTACTCTCGGAACGTTCTATTGGAAATGTTATCTTTCGTAACCTCCAATCTATGATTGGATTATACTTTTTCAACCAGGAAAGACCAAGAATAATAGGACTTGACGGAGTCTTTATAATGTTGAAGATAATATAACTACTATGGTCCTTAAATGCTATTTCTATAGGTTTTGATTCATCAGTGACACTACCAGACAGTAAAGATTGTCCATCTATGACTTCTACGTAAACAGGTTTAGATTTCCATACTAGAGGGATCTTATGATGTTTAACATATTCTTTGTCTAAGAAACAAGCAGATGCTCCTGAATCTAATAATGCTAAAGTTTTAAGCTTTTGAGGACCAAAAAACAAAAGGATTGTAAAACAAAGGGCAGGTTGGGCAAAGAAGGAGGAACCTGATTGTTGTTGCAATTTTTGACTGTCCAGCCGCACGGTTCCTATTGTGACTGGGCATTTTCATTTTCCTGAAAAAACGTGCCTCTGGTCTTCACAATGCATCGATTCTGCTTCTTGGAGCAATTTCCAACCTTGTGGCCTTCTTCACCGCAATATAAGCATAGTCCTTCTTCCATGCGCCGCTTCTTCTCTTCTGGAGTGAGGGATTTGACACGTACCGCATCAATTTGCATGTCGTCCGTCTCGGAATGTGAATTCAAACTGCTTGCTGACATGGTTGAGGCGTGACGAGTCACATGTTGTCTTGAGCATTGGTCTTGGCGACGCTGAAATAGGCGGTTGTCACACTTCACAGCTTGGCTAATGGCTTCGTTGAGCGTTCGTGGATCAGGAAGAGATAATAGCAAATCCTTCACATCATCCCTCAAACCCCAATAAAATTGACTCGTCAATGCTTCTTCATCCCAGTTGATGTCACATGCTAATTGTCTGAAGTCTGATGCATAAACTGATGCAGAGCGTGTCCCTTGTCGTAGTGATCGAATCTTTGTTGTAGCCCATTGAGCCTTGTCATGCTCGCCAAATGCTTCCGCAAACGCTTCCAAAAAAGTTTCGAAGTTGTTCAAAATTGATGATCCCTTCTTGAATAAAGGAGCAAACTATGATAAAGCCTGCCCCGTAAGTAGGGTTCCAACCAGTCTACCATGTGACTCCTCCGTTAGATAACGTTCGGGTTGTAAAATTGTTATTAACCTAATTTGATTGACAAAACCTCGAAACTTGGAGCATGTACCATCAAACTTATCTAGAAGACTAACTCGAGGCTCCTTTTGTTGTAGAACTAGTGGTTCTTGTTGAATTACAGGCAAAGCTGTTTCTTCTGGTGCAAAAACTTGAGGTTGATGAATTCTAGATTGTGTTACCCCAGATGTTCCATCATTATGAAGTCTTATAAACGCTCCTTCAATCTCCGCAGTTCTTTGCAATAACATAGCAAGAGCATTCATAATGGCGTCCAACTTGGACTCTGAACTTTCAATCATACTAATCCCTTGACCTCCAGCCATTCTAAAAGAGAGAAATAATTGATTCTACGAAGAAGAAAATATTGGTTTAGAGGAGGGTACTCCGCAACCTCTAAAACGTCTAAAATCCTTCAAGAAGAGGGATAATCCACTCTCTCCAGGAAGAATAAGACTCCAATATTGTAATGGGAGAGATATCAGTTTAGAGGAGGGTAATCCGCTGTCACGTTGTAAATTAAAACATAGTGTGAAAGATATAAAGGAATGTGTTAAAATAAAAAGATTAAGATTAGAAGAAGAGAGGATGAAAAAGAAAAAGGGTTGTGGTTATAACCACATTATCTTGAAGGTTATAATATTTATCACAAGCTCAGGGATGATAGGTAGGCCAAACTACTAATTTCCTGCTGAAATTTCCACTAGTAGTACCAAGTCATGAAGCCAAGGAATTCTACAGTGAAGTCAAGTGGACTCGAACCCACGTCAACTCCAAAGTAGCTAAGAACTTAACCACACAAGCTTCTTTGACTTGGCAGTGAAGGATGTAGTTCTTTCTCTTTTATCTCTAATCTAATTTTAATTGTTTTTTTTACTTATTAGATTTTTTTTTCTATTTTATCTTAGATCTACTTTACCTTTATTCTCTTCTATTTTAGATCTAAACTTAAATGTTGTGGGCTGAAATTAGAAGAGAAGTGGGTAGAAAAAAATGGTAGTAAGAAGGTAGAATAGAAATTTACCTCAAAAAGTGAGATTCCTTCAAATTAATCCAAAAGAAAGGATTGAAGAGGTGGAAAGACATGGCTGAGGTGTCTCTTTGACCAAGGGAAGAAGGAAGACCAGGCCGGGAGGACAAGAAGGGGGTCGGGAAGAAGAAGAAGAGGGTTCTTTTGGAGAGATAGGGTTTTCTTTTTGATAGGCAGTATACGTTTTTGTATGTAGAAGAAGCTTAGAGAGAATTTTAAGTGAAATGTTTTGTGGGTTTGTAATAGACAAGATAAGAAACATATAGAAACAATTTTCATGTCTTTTGGTTAAGTATCAAGGGAGATATGAGTCGTCAAAGTTGCAGGTGTTTGAGACTAGGGCAGTGAGGTTTGCTAAATTTCGGGCCTCGGCTCTTGAGAACCATTTGGACTTTAGAGGCAAAATTTGTTGGGATTGTGTTCCTTATAGAGTTTGCTACTTTGAATCAAAATCTTAAGTCAATATAATCTTTGAGCAAAGAGTTATGAGTGAAATTGTAACCGGATGTAGGTGAAAAGAGAAATAGAGTGAAAGCAGAATTGGGGTTTGTATGGGCAGAGTGTGTGTGTGGATTTTTTTTGGTATGAATGGAGTTATGGGATGAATTTGAGTGTGAAAATTGATAGTCGTGATCTAAGCAAGTTCAGAAAGAGATGAGAGTAAGTTTGATACTCATTTATCTTATGAAAAAAATGTTATGCTCTTTCAAAGTGATAGGGGTCTATCTCTAAGTCAGTGAAGTTTGGAGGAGCGTATCTTTGTGATCAAAGTAGCATTTTGAGTAAAATTTATTGGAGTTTGTAGATATATGAGTCTATTAAGTTGTGTAAAAAACTAATTGCTATTAGAGTTATTTTTAAAGAATTATGAGGAAATTTGTAGTCAGATCCAGAGTTGGTAGAAGACAGAATTAAAGGAGAAGGGTAGAGTCTATAACTCTATTTCCAAGAGGAGTTTTGGAGCAAAAATTGGAGGATGTTTACAACATAAAGCAAGCAACAAGCCTACCAAATTTCAATACTTGGGGTTTTGATAATGAGGAGCAATGAAGGTGTGAAGCAAAGGGGGTCCAGAATCAAAGGCAGCATGGAGGGGTTTCTTTGACAACATGGTTCTCTCTAACCACATGAGCTATAATCAAAAAGATTATGGGGTTTGCTTCCTTACTTCCTTAAGTACTTTGTATTCAAATTTTGCTTCAATTGATGTGATATCCTAGGATTTATGGGCAAATTTGAAGGCGGGTTTTTAAAGGCAGAATATGGCAAGATTAATAAAGTATGTTTTTATGTAAATTCTTCAATTTTATGACCTTTATGAATCTCATCTTGCACTTAAGAAACAAGAGGCACAAAAGACCTAGTGTTTCTTAGGGCAAAGACTCTCACCACGACACCGCAACCTCTAAAACACTAGTATACCTTCAAGAAGAGGGGTAATCCACACTCTAACAAGAAGGACTAGCTCTAATATCTGAGATGAGAGCAGTCTCGACAAACTGTCACGGACACAGAATACAAAGAGGAAATCTAAACAAGAATTTCAAAGAGAACTGGCAAGAACTAGATTGATCAGATGAGTACAAGAGCAACACCAGAGAGGTGAGCTAGAGCTCCAAGAGATGTGTTGTCGAGACTGAAGAACTCTTCAGCCTCGACTCCTATATATACTTCTAAATAAGAAACTTCTTGAGCAACTTCCAACAACTTAGGAAGCTTCTCAAGCAGCTTCCATGAAATAGGAAGCTTCTCAAGCAACTTCTACTAACTAGGAAGCTTCTCAAGAAACTTCCACTAACTCCTAATGGAAACTTCTAGAAGGTTCGAGAGACTTGCTTCTAGAATGTTCTAATTTCTAGAAGGTTCTAAGACTATGTCCCTAACAACGATCTATTCTTGAAGAGAATTAATAGAACATCATTGAGGTCTAGAATTGTTGAAAAATGGATTAAACTATTGAAGAAAAGAGATGGACAAATTTATATTAAAGATATCCAAGAATTATAATTTGATAAGTGCATCAAATTCAAATAAGTATGTTCCAAATCTATAGTCAAAACATGGTTAATTTAAAACTAGTTCTAAAATTATAATATGAATAGAAATAAATTAAAATTATTTCTAAAATTACAATAAAAATAGAATTAATATAGAATTAATTCTAAATTTATAGTATGAATAGAGATAAATTAGAATTAATTCCAAAATTATAATAAAAATAGGATTAATTTAGAATTAATTCTAAAATTATAATATAAATATAAATAAATTAGAATTAATTCTAAAATTTTAATAAAAATAAGTTTAATTTAGAGCTAGTTCTAAAATTATAATATGAATAGAGATAAATTAGAATTGGTTCTAAAATTACAATGTGAATAGGAAATCTTAGAATTTTAAGGTATTAAACAAGAAATCTCAAGATTTTAGAATATCAAATAAAAAATCTCAGGATTCTAGGGTATCAAGTAAGAAATCTCAAGATTTCAGAATATCAAATAGGAAATCTTAAGATTTCAAGGTATCAATCAAAGAATCTTAGGGTTATGGGATACTTGAGATTCGGCTATCAACCGGATATCAGGTGAGTATCAGGCAAGTATTAGCATACACTGGATATTATCCGGATATTGACTAAATGTCACAAACGTAGAATATAGACTAAAAGTCTAAACAAGAAGTTCAAGAAGAATTGGCAAAAACTAGATTAATCACATAAGTACAAAAACAACACCAGAGAGATGAGCTAGAGCTCAAAGAGATGTGTTGTCGAGACTGAAGAACTCTTCAGCCTCGACTCTAATATATATTCCTACCTAGGAAGCTTCTCAAGCAGCTTCCACCAACAAGAAAGCTTTTCAAGCAGCTTCCACCAACTAGGGAGCTTCTCAAGCAACTTCCACCAATTAGGAAGCTTCTCAAGCAGCTTCCACCAACAAAGAAGCTTTTCAAGCAGCTTCCACCAACTAGGGAGCTTCTCAAGCAACTTCCACCAACTAGGAAGATGTTAGAAGGCTTTAAAAGATTCTAGAGAGTTTTAAGAATCTTTTAGAGTATTCTAGAAGGTTCTAATAAGTATGTCCTTAACATCACTTCTTCTTCTAGCTTCAAGGTCTCTGAAAAGTAATTTGAGATGTATACTCATAAACGTAAAAAATCAAAGATTTGACGCATAGTCTCTGCAATATACTCTAATTGTCGTTCACAAGGCAGATGATTCATGGATCTTTATAGCCACCGATAATGACTAATACCTTGCACTTGAGACCATGCCTGTACTTCTATATCTTCATTGTGGAAGCGACCTAAAAATATCGCTTCGCTACTACTTTCATGAGTTGATTCAACTTTAAAGACAATCACAAGTGATCTGCTACTTAGTATTCTTCGACATCTTCTTGGTTCTTCTAATTCTTCATCTCCAAGTTGACATGGTGAGCTACTCGGTTGCAATGGCATCACTAGTGCAGTATCGTCATTTCCACTAGCCATATCTAAATACACCTTGAGATTAGATATCTTGACATTGTAAAATACAACAAGTTATATTTCGATAAGACCGAAATCCCTTTTCTATTCATTTCTCCAGAAAAGGCTTCATCTTCACGCTTCGTCAATGGCCAATTTTTGATTTATTAAGATATTGTTGATGAAATTTCCATATCTTTTGTGATGTATTGGCGAGATTTTTGGCCGGTTCCTATTTTCGTTCATTAATATCATAGCCGCTCCAATGTACAAAGTACTCTAATTTATTCCATCTTCATCATGAATTTAATATCTTTTCCACCCCATATTCTTTGTGGTTTTCAATTTCTATAGTAGGTAGCGGACATTGTACTCTTCCAAGAAAAGACAATTTTTGATAAGGCTCTAACAAAGAAACATGAAAGACAGGGTGTACCTTCATAGCAGTTGATAACTCTAGGTGGTACGCCACAGGATTAATCTGGTTCTGGATAATAAATGGTCCCAATCTCTGGTAGTTCAATTTATCACATAGTCACTTGGTCTTAATATTTTGTCGAAGCAGCCATATTTTATCTCCAATTTTGAAATTAAGTACCTGATTCCAAAATTTATCCGCGGATGCTTTGTAAGACTCTTGGACAATTTACAATTGAAGCTTCAATGTGGATTGAAGCTCCGATAGCTACTTCACTAGTCCTTGAGCTATTGAGTTGTTATTCGCTGATGCATTCAATAGATCAAGCTTCAGATAGTACCCATAGTTGGAAAAGAATGGTGTTTTTTGAATCAATCCATGAAGGGTGTTATTATATGCAAACTCGGCTAGTGATAGATATGCAGTCCAATCATCTTGCTGATAATTGATACTGCATTGTAGATACTATTCCAAAACTTGATTCACCCGTTCCGTTTGGTCATCAGTTTGAGGATAGAATGCCGAAGAAAGCTTGATGTCTACCTTCAATATCTTAAAAAAAGATCTCCAAAATTTTGATACAAATTGGGTTCCTTGATTCGACACGATATCATCTGGTAGACCATGATATCGATATACATTATCAAGGAAGAGTCTTGTTGTATCTTTGCTTGACAATGTCTTCTTGCAAGGGATAAAATGTACCATCTTCGTAAGCCGATCCATTACAACAAAGATGATATCAAATGAATTTGATGGTGGCAGGTCCGTAATAAAGTCCATGGAAATTGAAGACCATAGACCATATAGAATAGGCAATGGCTATAGAAGTCCATAAGGGCGATGTTGAGGGTTCTTGGATCTTAAACAAATGTCACAAGAGAGGACAAAATCTTTCACATCCTTCTACATTTGGAGCCACTAGAAATCTCGAGAAATGAGTTCCAAGGTCTTGTTGAATCCAAAATATCTTGCAATTGGAAAGTCATGACGAGATTGAAGGACTCGGAGTCATACTAGCCCTTTTGGGATATATAGCCGCTCCTCAAAGTATAAGACATCTTCTTCAACCTTGAATTTGTCATCATTGATATGCTGCTTGATATCAAGGACTATTGAATCTTCAATAGTTGCAGCATATACTTGGTTGAAGAAGTCGGCATCAACTGGCACAACAACATCACAAATCTTGAATTGCTCTGGCTTTAATAATGTCGTACATTATTAATCAAGCGTTGCTTCTCCAACCTTCGGCGCAAGATATAATCTTCTTGATAATGTATCGGATAGCCCTTGCTGCTTTTCACGTTGATAAATAATAATGAAATCAAACCTAGATAGCAACATATTCCATCAACTTAAACGATGATTTAGAATCCGAACCGACATAAAATACTTCAGATTCTTGTGATTCGTGTATACGGTTAACGGATGTGTAGCTCTTTTGAGAAAGTGATGCCACTCTTTATAAAGATCTTTGCATGTCCAAGTTGTTTCACAAGACTAGAGATCAAAGATAATGGATAGCAATTCTTCTTTGTCACCTTGTTGAGACCTCGATAGTCCAGACACATCCGTAGTGAGCCATCCTTCTTCTTCACAAATAAGATTAGTGCCCCACTTGGGAACTTTGAATGATAAATGAAGTTCTTGGCTAGGTTCTTGTCAATATATTTTTGTAACTCAGCCAATTCTGTTTGTGATAGGTTGTAGATTAGGCCAAAAAGTGGTTGTGCTCTTTCTTATAATTCTATGGCACAACCGTATGGCCGGTGCTCCGGTAGCATGTCAGCATTCTTCTTTTGGAACACGTTTTGAAAATCCTTATATTATTATAGTATACATGCTGTTGAAATCTGCTCTCCACTAGTTGCAGTCGCATAAATGATCAATGGTGTGCCTTCCTTGCATGATCTTGCAAACGTTCTTGCTCCAATGAACAAGGATTTTTTGATTTGGCGTCTTCTTTTAAGTTTATCCTTAGGTTGCTCTATGGAAAATGTTATCCTCTTTAGCCTCCAATCTATGGATGGAGTATATTTTTCCAACCAAGAAAGACCAAGAATAACAAGGTTTGACATAGTGCTAATAATGTTAAAAATAATATAACTACTATGGTCTTTGAACGTCACCTCTATAGGTTCTGATTCATAGGTGATACTATCAGATAATAAAAGTCGTCCATCTATTACTTCTACGTGAATAGGTTTGGAATTCTGTACTAGGGGAATTTTGTGTTGTTTAGCAAATTCTTCGTCTAAGAAACAAGCAGATGCTCCTGAATCTAATAAGGCTAAGGTTTTTAGTTTTTGAGGGCCAAAAGACAAAGGAATTATAAAACAACATGCAGGTTGAGTAGAAAGAGAGGAACTTCTTTAGATCCCAATAGAATTGACTCATCAATGCTTCTTCATTCCAATTGATGTCACATGCTAATTGCTTGAAATGCGATGCATAGACTGAAATAGAGCAAGTCCCTTGTCGTTGTCGTATAACGTGGCCTTCTATCTGGGAATACACTAGTTATCTGGCCGTGGAGAGTTTACTTGAAATTTGATGGCAAAAATTCAACAAATAATTTATCCTCAATAAAAAGGATAAATAATATAAAAATCTCAAAAAAGAAAAATTATATATATAAACCCTCTTGTATTCAAGTAAGTTTGTACAAAAAGGGTTCAAATTTCCACAAAAATCCTTCAAAACTTTATTCATCAGCAAGGACTTATTTCTTACTGAAATTTGGAGTCCAATAATTCTTGATCTAACTATTTAGTTTCTATAAAATTTAATTCAAAATATAGATAATTATCAAAAGTTTCACTACAAGAAAGATTCAATCATAAATTCGTTTCCGATCATCTGATATCTTAAAATCCCTAGTAGGTGCTTAAAACCCTAGCTCAGAGACACCTGTATACTATTTTCCTTACATCTCACAAACCCAAAATCTTAATGCTACAAACATTTTGCATGTAGTCTTGTGACATAAACATATACACTCTTGAAAATTTTGAGCTAGAAATCTATGAAATTGCTCAAGATATAGCTCAAAATGTAATCACTATGTAAGCGAGTCACTTATTGCCCTTAAGTCTATAAGCATTGACTTCAACTCCCAATATCTCCTTCATCTTAGCTTGAATTTTATCAAGCTATATATAAAAAGTGTAGCCGTGAAAGTGGTCTCTCCAATTCAAATCGCCGATCTATGATTGCTCTATGTATGCGCAAGTTATATCCAAATGAATGATAGTAGGTCCAAAATCAACACTTTAATTTTAGGCACCTATAACTTTTTCATAAAAAGTGCAAATCACACAAAATTTGCACCTAAACCAGATCCAAAAACTTAAACCATATGATCTTAGCCTCTGATATTCGACTCCTCTCAAAAAACAAACCCTAACTCCTAATAAACCCTCGGGCAGCCTCCTTAAAGCCCATTGGGCATGATTTTTGACCAACTAGAATAGAGATTTCTATCATCTACCTCTATTCATCCACATGGATGGCCAAACTATCCTTTTTACACTAAAAACCCTTTTCTAATCCTTCTTCTTATAAGATTTACATACTTGGTGCTTTAAGCACCAAATAAAAGAAGTAAATAAGATCTTAAGGGTCACCAATATCTAACATAGGTGACTTAAGACATATATAAGTTACTATCAATATAAAATTAACTTCAAAAGTCACTACTAAAAAGAAAATAAGGTCGTATAAATCTTTAGAATAATTCTTTTAATAGATCCTTTTTAAATTAGCAACCTAATCACATCCTATAATCAATTAAAATCTACTGATATGACTTTCATTTAGCTAAGTAGTAAATTGTACATTAAATATACATGTACAATTTTTTCACATAGTAGCCAAACCACAACACGACATCGTAGTGACCAAATTTTTGTTGTGGCCCATTGAGCCTTGTCATGCTCACCAAATGCTTTTACAAATGCGTCCAAAAAAGTCTCAAAGTTGTTTAAAATTGATAATCTTTTTTTTTGAATAGAGGAGCAAACTATGATAGAACTTGCCTCGTAAGCAAAGTTCCAACCAATCCAACGCATGATTCCTTCGTCAGATAAAATTCAGATTGTAGAGTTGTTATTAACTTGATTTGATTGACAAAACCTCGAAACTTGGAGCGTGTACCATCAAACTTGTTTGGAAGGCTAATTCGAGGCTCTTTTTGTTGTGGAAGCAATGATTCTCATTGAACCATAGATATAGCTGCTTCTTCTAGTGCAAAAGCTTGAAACTGATGAAGTCCAAATTGTGCTATTCCGGATGCTCTTTCATTATGAAGTCTTGCAAAGACTTCTTCAATCACCGTAATTCTTTATGATAACGTTGCAAGAGCATTCATAATGGCGTCCAACTCAGACTCCAAACTTTGAGTCATATTAATGTCTTGACTTCCGACCATTCTAAAAAAAAGGAAGTAATTGTTTCTACAAGGAGGAAATATTGGTTTTGAAAAGGGTACTCCGCAACCTCTAAAACGCCTTAAGACCTTCAAGAAGAGGGATAATCCACCCTCTTCAAGAAGAATAAGACTCCAATATTATAACAAAAAAGATATTAATTTAGAGAAGGATAATCCGCAACCTCTAAAACACTAGTGTACCTTCAAAAAGAGGAATAATTAACACTCCAACAAGAAAGAATTAGCTCTAATATCTAAGATGAGAGTAGTCTAGACAAAGTGTCATAGACGCAAAATATAGACTGGAAGTCTAAACAAGAAGTTCAAGAAGAACTGGCAAGAACTAAATTAATCAAATGAGTATAAAAATAACATCAGAGAGGTGAGCTAGAGCTTCAAGAGATGTTTTGTTGAGATTGAAGAATTCTTCAGCCTCAATTCCAATATATACTCCTACCTAGGAAGCTTCTGAAGCAGCTTCCACCAACTAGGAAGCTTCTCAAACAGCTTCCACTAACTAGGAAGCTTTTCAAGAAACTTCTACCAACTAGGAAGATGCTAGAAGGCTCTGAAAAGTTCTAGAGAGTTCTAGAAACTTTCTAGAATATTCTAGAAGATTGTAATAAGTATATCCTTGGCATTAAGCTGCCTATTTAAATCTTTTTAGGATTAAAAATAAACACTTTTCTTCTCTCATCTTTTGTTTGGATCTTGAATGAATTTATTTTACTCCCAGGGAATCTTCAAGGAAATCTATGAGGAAATCTTAGAATACTACAAGGATTAAAATTGAAAAATTGTAGGAGAATTTTCAGAGTTTATAGAAAATCTGAATTAGGAGTTTTACAAGGAATCTGAATTGAGAGTTTACAAAGAGTGTGAATAATAAATTTATAGGGAATTTAAATTGGAAATTTATAGGATATCTGTGAGAGAATTTCAGGGTCAAAAAAGGAGTTTTGAATTAGAAATTAAGAAAATCTACTAGAGAATCTCAAGATACTACAAGGATTAGAATTGAAAATCTACAAGGAAATTTCAGAGTTTATAGGAAATTTGAATTAGAAATTTTACAAAGAGTCTAAATTTGGAGTTTATAAAGAATCTAAATTGAAACTTTATAAAGAGTCTCAATTAAAAATTTTATAAGAAATTTGAATTGGGAGTTTTATAGGGAATCTGAATCGGAAATTTATAAGGAGTCTGAATTGAGAATTTATAGGAAGTTTGAATTATAAATTTATAAGGAATTTGAATTGGAAATTTATTGAAAATCTTTAAAAGAATCTTCAAGGTAATAAAAAGGTTTGACCAAAGGATCATTGAGGGAACAAAGGGATTGATAAATAAGATATTTTGAAAAAGCCCATTCAAGATATAAATAGAGATACCTCACCAGTTTTTTTTTTCTTCACTTAATAGGTACCCAAGATCCTAGTGATTTCTTGAAGAAGACTCTCTCTTTTATAACATCGTGTGGCTGAACAATCCAACATTACATAACTATTCAGATTCCTCTCTTTCCGCTCAACCTGCTCGTTGTTTTACAATCCTTCTGTATTTTGGCCCTTAGAAGCTTCAGACAACCGCCTTGTTAGATTTACGGGCATCTGCTTATTTTATAGATGATGCATTTACTAAGCTTCACAAGATTCTTTTAGTATAAAAATCCAAACCTATTCATGTAGAGGTAATAGATGGACGACCTTTATCCTTGGGTAGTATCATCCATAAAATCATTTAAAAATCACAAAAACCAAATTCTGTTCAACGTTATCGTACTGTAATTGCTTATAGTATGTAAAATCCACTCAAAATACCTAATATGTTTATAGATTTAGATATGTGTTAGAATGGTTAGTAAAATAAATTAAAGGGATTGATAGAAGAAACTTTATTTTATTTTTACTTGTTTTGATTATGGTATTTAAAAAAAATATATAAGATCTAAATGATTAGTATGAAGCCTTGAGAGAAGGTGGGAGCCTAAGGATGAAAATATAAGCTAGTAGGAGGCTAATTAGGAGGGATGAAATCAAGCCATGGTCGGATGAAGGCAAGGAATAGGGAACTTAATCCCTATTGGTCGAATATCATGCCCAATGGGCTTTGAGGAGGCTGCCTGCGACCTTAACAAGGGTTTTCGGCGACTTCAAAAAGGGGATTCGCAATTTCAGAGGTAGGGTTGTAAATTTTAGGATTTTGAGTATAGTTTGAGAGGAAATTTTAGGCGATTTGGAATTAGGGTGAAGAAGATATACTTGTTCAAAGTTAGAGAGTGGATTTTATACATACTGTCACTCTTTTGCGATTTCGCGGAATTGTACGGAGGATTATGGAGATCGGACGGTGCGGTTGGAAAGGTGATTTCAAAATTTACGTCTATTACGAAGGAATTCTTAAGTTTTGAGTTAAGACGAAGGAGATATGAAGAGTTGAAGACAGCGCATCCAATTCCAAGGCAGTAAGTAGACCGTTTTGTTGATGGTGATGGGGTTTGCCATATCTTAAGTTTTTGAACGAATTTTTGTCTAAAAATTTCCAAAAAGGTGTATAATTGTGCTAAGAAGCTATACATCAAAGTTTCATAGCATTTGGACTTTTAGATTGTGAGATATGAAGAATTTAGTACACGGGTGTTTGTAAACAAGGGTTTAAAGCTACTGCTAGGATTTTGGCGATATCTAAAGATCGATAATGAATCAACGGTTCAAATTTGTGGTGGTAGTTGTGAAGAATATATCAGTACTTCATGTAAATTTGGAGTAGTTTTGGACGGTTGGATTAAAAGTTATGGGTTATTGAAGTTTGGGAAAAATTCCCTTCCTACGGGAGAATGAGGGTTTAGAGTATTTTGTTATGTTTTGAGTGGTTTGAGGAAATTAGGCTTGTGTATTGGGTGTAATAGCCCTATGGAGATCTCTTTTATATAAAATTGGGGGTTTTTATTATACTTGAATCTTGCTTGAGTAATTAGTACCAAGCCTGGGCTTGAGTATTCTCTATCCCTAATAACGTTAAAACTCAATCTTCACTCCTATCTTGGTTGGAGAAATATAATCCATCTATAGATTAGAGGTTACAAAGAATAGCATTTTCGATAGAGATTCCTACAAGAAAGATTCGTAAAAAGCTACAAATTAATAAATCTTTATTTATTGGAGCAAGGGCTTTTATAAGATCGGCCAAAGAAGGTACACCATTTTTTTTTTATGCAACTCCAATTCCAGAAGATATGACTTCATCGGCAAGTATTCCAGAGCAATATAATGAATTTTAAGATATTTTTCAGAAGAAGAATGTTGATATATTACTAGAGCACCAACCCTATGATTGTGCTATAGATCTTCACAAAGGGATGCAACCACCTTTTGGCTCTATCTATAAATTTTCTTAAAATGAGCTTGCAATATTGAAAGATTATATTAACAAAAATCTTGCAAAGAACTTTATCAGCTATTCAAAGTTTCCAGTAAGCACATCTATACTTTTTGTGAAGAAGAAGGATTGATTCCTTACAAATGTGCGTTGATTATCAAAGATTGAATAAAATAATGATACAAAATTATTATCTACTATTGTTAATTTTAAGACTCTTGGAACAATTCGACTAAATCAAGATCTATACTAAGATAGATCTTTGCAGAGTATACAACTTGATCAAGGAGGGAGATGAATAGAAGACTGCTTTTTGGACAAGGTATGGACATTTTGAATATAATGTCATACCTTTTGGACTAACAAATGCACCCACTATCTTCTAACATTTAATGAATGATATCTTTCAAGAGTATTTGGACAAGTTTGTGGTGATCTGTCAAGGACAAGAACTCAACGGAAGCAAATAAGTAAATGAAAAACACTCTCAAAGAA
>JAWRVF010001235.1:0-91323 GCA_036785485.1 Physcomitrellopsis africana | reverse complement strand
CACAATTGTAGAACAGGGGCACCTGATTAGAGTAAAGACGGAGTCCAAGTTGGCATTGGAGTAGAAAGTAGCAGAGGAAAAGAAAAATTGGACGAATGAAAAAGATCGCATACAAAGAATTTTGAACGGTCAAAAGCAAGAATTAATAGAGAATCGCAGGATATGGGATTTGGAACGAAAAGCGCTGAAGTGTCAGTTGCATGCGGAATGTGATAAAGTAGTGAAATTGGAACAAGAAAAGATGGAATTGGAAGACCAATACCGAATTGGAATGGAGAAGCTGCAGACAGAAATTGGTGCCTTGAAAAGTGAAGTGGAAAAATTGGAGGGCGATTTGGCCAATGTCGTTTGGCCACAGGAATTTGCTCCTCCAGTTTCGAGTATTAGTGAGCTGGAGGAGAAGATGAAGCGACAAGGACGCCAATTAGAGGTGAAGGATGCTAGAATTCTACAATTGGAGGCTCAAGTTCGAGAATTAGGAGCGGATAATGAAGATTTATCAGCGCAGTTGAAGATTAATCATGTGGATTTATTGGAGGAGGATGAGGATGTGCCATTAGAGCCAGACGCAGAGGAACCTCCTACAAATCCAAGAGTATCCCAATCTCAGAAGGCAGCCTCATAACAAAGTTTTATCAATTTTGTATTTGCGAAGACGCTGCACAGTTAGGAGTGGGGCTATGTAGAATGGGTAGGAATTTTAGGATTTACAATACATAATTTGTAGGATTAAGAGTAGGCAGGAAGCCAATGAATGGCCAGTTTAGAAGGCAGCATGGGTAAGGAAGTTAGAAAAAGTGGTTATTGTCGGTTGTGTAGTGCTTAATACCGATTGGAGTAAGTATAAATTGATTCGGACAGTAGTAGTAAGGGCCAGACTGTGATAGTGCTGAGTTGGGATAAGCTTGGTGCTACCTCTTGTTAATTTTTAAGAGAAGGATATTAGATAAGTGCTGAATATTGTAAAGTGCAGTTCTGTAATGAAGCAATGAAGGAAAAAATTGATTTATAATGAAAGATTGAGGATGTACTGATATGCTCAAATATCAGTGGAGAAATATAAGTGGAAAATTGGAAGTGGAGAATTGGAGATGTTTTATGAAGAATGAGTATGAATGTGAGAAAACTATAATACATTGAATATTGAATGAAGGGTGACCCACGAGAGGAAGTCCGTGGAGTTTGGATTATGTGAAGTGAATTATTAGGAGTGATAGTCAATTTCGGAGTATTCTTGTGTTTGGAGTATAGGATAATTATGCTGTGTTTTGAGATATTGCAGTATTACATATTGTTGTCATAAAGAAGGAGAGGAGGAGAGGTAGTGAATACTTGAGTTGGATTATTGCTTACAATATTTTATTGTTAACAGAGTTATTGGTAGTATAAGGGAGATACTGTAACAAAATTGGGATGTTTTAGTGTAATCAGAAGACAGTTAGTTATGTCACTCTAACGGTTTAATTCAATGCAAATAGTCTTTTCCTGTATTCAAATCCCCCTTTATAGATTTACTCTAGGTAGTATTGGTAGAGTAAGTGAGACGGACGACAACAGCACTACTATTACTATTTGATTCTTGATTTTTATTTAAAGTTTTATTTTTTAAGCTTAAGTCATTATACAAACTTTTGGAGCTATTACATTTGTAGCTACAACAAGCTTTTCTTGTCCTTGTGCCTCTCTAGCTTCTTTTTGATATTTAAGCCATAATTAATAATCTATTTTTATATGATTATTTTGATACCAATAATAATATTTAGGATTACTACTTCTATATGTTTGATTTATATAATCTCTTTTTGGTGAATTTGCATTCTTGTCCCTTTTATATCTTCCTTCATACCTTAGTCTCAATTTATCTTCATAATAATTGGAATTATATCCTTCTCTATAAGGATATCTATCTTCTCTTTTATAATTATTATTTCCTATAGGATATTCTTTCCTATAATGTTACTAATTTGAAGATCTTTAATCTCTATCTTTATTAATAGATAAATTTTTTTTATGGATTTTTTTTTATATTATTTAATTATCGTTGTATTTAATTAATTGCTAAATTTCTATTCCAATAATATCAATTATATATATAATTGTTGGTTTGATATATATACATATTATAATTTGTACAAAATTTTAAATGATATTTGAAAGAAAAAATTTCTTCATTATTGCTTTTATGACAAACCACTCATATTCTAAATTGCTTTGATTGATTGTTAATTGAACCATCCTTTCTTTCAACTCTTTTAAATCTTCTTTAATTGTCTTTTTTATCTTTTTTTTTACTTTCTTTTTTTTTTCTTCATTTGAATCATCACTTGGCTCTTTAGAAGCCTATATTATAAGACTTTTTCTTTCCTATATATACTTAATTCTATCTTTCTTGCTAATTGTAAAGCTTCCTCTAATGTGTTTGTTGATAATAAGGCTACGTATTTACTTAATTTTGTCTTTAATCCAAACAAGAACCATATCTTCTTATATAAGTTCTAAGATTGAAGAATAAGTTTATTTGCAACTTGTATTATTCATTCAAAGAATCCTTTTACATCTTCACTTTTTTTTTTACTTGAAATATAAGAAACTGTCAATGACTTCTCCATTACTTTTTTTTTTTCTCTGAATTGATTAATGAATGCATCTTGAAGCTCTTTTCAAGTAGTAAAGTATCTTATAAGGTACCAAACATATCATTTAAGTACTTATTTTTTAAGTGTCATTAGAAAAAGTATTAACTTATCTTCATCTATTATTTTTCTATTAGCTAAACAAATACTATTAAATTTTCTTATGTAAATGTCTAAATCATCCTTGCTTTTAAACTTAGATAATCCAATTTTTGTGAGTTTAATTATAAGTACTATATTAATTAATATCTTTTCTTATAATAGCATAGATAGATTTAAAAATTATATTGAAAATTATCTTGATTTTATTCTTATAATTGAATATCTTGGAATAATTTTTTCTATAAATTGTTTTATAATTGAAGGACTTTTTTTTTTTCTTAGTTGGTAATATCAATACTTATTGAATTTGTATCATCTTTACTACCAAAAATTATATCTTCTATAAAATTCTTCAATTAAGGTCTTGCAAATGAATCTTCTCTTTTATTATATTATTCTTGTCTTTCAATGTTTTGTCTATCAATTCTTTTCCTTCTTATTTTATCCTCTTCTTGTTTATATAGTCTATATATATAATAACATTTAGCAACCTATTCTCTAAGAATTCTTGGACTTCTAGAAGATTCAACTTCTTGACTCACTATTCAATGTAGTGCCTAACTCCAATAATTAATAATTTTATTTTTAATATTGATTCTTGGTCTCTTCTCTGATTTTTGTTGAATACTTATCTTATTTAATTTTTGTACTTATTAGGTCTAAATGGCTCCAAAGGCTCTTACACCAGAGATGTTTTCTATTTTCCAAAATTGATCTTTACGCAATATTCATTAATATAGATCCCTCTTCAATGTTCATCCTTCTTTTTCTTTTTTTTTCTTTTGACTAAAATCAGATACTATTTTCTTCTTCTTATTGCCACTTTATTTAATCCTCTTGGCTTGATGTTCAATATAGAATTATTTTATTCTATCTCTATTTATGATTCTTAATATTCTTAATATATCTTTCAATTGATGAATTTTATTTTATCATTATTAGTCTTATCTTCTAAGCTTCTTCTTCCTTTTGATATTGAAAATATCAAAGATCTCCATGAATCTTCTTTGTAACACTTATAATTTATTAATAGATCAAAAGCTTATAATGAAATGACACAATAGAATGTCAATGATTACTTCTTTATTATGATTTTTTTTATATTATTTAAAATATAAATTTATAGCTATTTATAGCTATTTTATAGTAAATTTTATTTAATATTATTTAAATATAATAAATCTATTTTAATTCTAACTACTTTAATTGCCTAAGGTGGTTTTAACCACTTAATCTTTTAATACATGGGCAACTAATTATTTTGCTTTTTTATACTAATTTATTTTTTCTTATCCTGTTTATATTAGCTTTCTTTTGAACTCTTTTTATACTAAGTTTTTTTCTTCTTGTCTTCTTTTTATATGAAGATTTTTCTTCTTCTTTTTATTATTTTTTTTTCTTATTTTTAACTTCTTTTTATACTAATTTTTTTATTTTATTTTATTAGAATTATATTTAAGATTTTATTAAACTTATTCTTTCTAAAGAATGTAAAATATTTAATTTTATAAGTGTAATTCAAAGATTAACAATTGGATTTTCATAAACCAATCTTATAATTATTTTTTATAATAATCATAGTTATATTTCTTATTTAAAGAATCTTCTATTTTAAAATTAATCTTCTAAAATTTAACTTTAAAATACATTAGGCATCTTGTTGTAAAAAGATTTCAACTTATCTTGAAATTCTTCTTGTAATAAAAAAGAAATGTATGAGGTGTTCAAAAACATCCAATTTGGCAATTATGATCTTCTTAGAATCTTCAAAACAATCAATTTTTACTCCTATCAATTTTAAATTATATTCTATGTAATCATAAATAATCTAAACGTCTTAAGCAAGTTCTAAAATATTCTAAGTATATCCTATCAATCCTAAAAAAACTTTAGATATATCTTATCAAATCCTAAGCAATACTAAATAATCTTTGTAAGACCTTAAAATAAACCTATCAATTCCTAAAAAAATCTTAAGTAAATCCTAATTGAATTGTAATAAAACTTATTTAAATCCTAAATAACTCTTAATCAATCCTAATTGAATTTTAATTAAATCCAAATCAATCTTATCCAAATCTCAAATAACTTTAATTGAATCTTAATTAATCAATCTTAATTAAATCTTAATCAATCTTATCTAAATCTTAATCAAATTCTAATTAAATCTTAATTTATTCTAATTAATTCTATCTAAATCTTAAACAATCTTAATCAAACTTTAATCAAATTTTAACTAATCCTATCTAAATCTTAACCAATCCTATCTAAATCTTAAATAATTCTAATTAAATTCTAATTAAATTCTAATTAAATCCTAATCAAAAGTTAAAATAATTCTAATCAAATTCTAACTATATCCTAAATAAATTCTAATCAAATCTTAATAAATCTTAATCAATTCTAAATAGATCCAACATCAAATTTAAACTCCTCTAATTTTTTAACTAATTGCTGATTTTATTTAAAACTTGCACACTCATCAATTTCCTAGTTGAAAATATGCTTAAGAAAAATGAAAAGAATTATACTAATAGATTAAGAGAAAAGATACATAATATATTCAAGTGTCGAGCAGCTTTTTTTTTTTAATCTTGATGTTGAATTCTTTGTGTTAAGATTTCTTTTTTTCACTATCCAATTGCTTCCAAAATTTGCATAGATGTTGGCATTTATGTCAACTACTAGCTCACCAAATTCCATCTCAATTAAACTAGCGATGTTGTATAGTATGATTTTTAATCTAAGAATACATTGGATTCTTAGCTGTAGAAAATTTACTTGTAACTTATTAGCAAGATTCCAATAAATGATTTATCTTTAATAAGAAGGACAAATAGATACAATATTATTATAATATTAAAAAAATTCTTATATTTAAATAGATTTATATATAAAAAATTTCTATGGTATGTAAAAAATCCTTAACACCTTTTATTATATAAAATTACAACTAATTAATCATTAGTAAGTTAGATTTTCAATAATTTCTAAGAAAATCCATAATCTTCTTTCAAAACTTCATCTTTATATCAAAATTTTATTATAACTCTATATATCTATTTTTTCACTTTTATAAATTGATTTCTTTAGATCTCTTTAATTTTTATAATATTCTCAAAATATAATAAAATCCTTCAATACCTTATTTGTTGGCAAAATTGATTTCTTTTTGAACTTTAGAATCTAATAACTCTTGATCCTACTATTTAATTTCTATCAAATTTTTTCAAAGTTTAGCTTATATCCTTAAGCTTTATTTTAAGAAAATTCAACTATATACTCACTTTTGATCGTCTAATATTTCAAAAATCCTAGCAGGTGCTTAAAACCCTAGTTTATAAATACCTGAGTACTATTTTTTTCATATCTCAAAAATACAAAATTTTAATGCCACAAAATTTTTGTATATAGTTTTATAACATAAAAATATACACTCTTAAAATTTTTTAGCCAAAACCTTATCAAATTACTTAAGATATAGCTCAAAATACAACCACTAATTAACCAAGTAACTTATTGTCCTTAGATTATAAATATTGATTTTAAAGCCCAATATCTCTTTCATTCTAGTTTAGAATTTATTAATTTGTATATATAAAGTATAGCCAAAAAAGTGTTCTTTCCAATCCCAATTGCTAATCTTTTATTGCTTTGTGTATGTACAAATTATATTCCAAAGAATGATTATAGGTACAAAATTGATACCTTGACTTTGAGCACCTATATCTCCTTCATAAAAACTTCAAATCTTTCAATTTTTATACCAAAATCATAGCTAAAAACCTAAACTTATTGATCCTAACCTTTGATATTTAAATGCCCTCAAAAGAGAAATCATAATCCCTTATAAAGCCTCAAGCAACATCCTTGAAGCACATTGGATATGACTTTTGGCCAATAGGAATAGAAATTTCTATCATCCATTTCCATTCATCCATATGGATGGCCTAACTATTCCTTTTTATATTAAAAATTCCTTTCTAATCCTTTTTCTAATAAGATTTATATAATATGTGTTTTAAATATCAAATAAAAGAAATAAAATAAGATTTTAAGAATCACCAATGTCTAACAAAGGTGATTCAAAATATATAAAAGTTATTATCAATATAAAATCAACCTCAAAAGTTATTATCAAAAAAAAAGTTATATAAATCTCAATAATAGCCTTTTTAAATGAACTTTTTTTTAAATATTAATTTAAATATATTTTATAATAAATAAAAATCTTCTAATATGGCTTTCATTTAGCTATATATATATATATATATATATATATATATATATATATATATATATATAATATTTTTACATGAAAGCTAAACCACAATACGATAGCAAATTGCTCCAAATCATAGAAATCCTTACTAACCTTCAAACTATCAATTTTTAATATCTTAATCTACTTAAATGCCAATAATTTTAAATTTAACTAACCAATTGAGCTAAAATATACATGACAAACTTAGCAAAAGAAGTTTTATAAATTTATAAAATTTTATTTATAAATCTTTTATAAAACTTATAATTTTTTTTAAAATATATATCTCACTTTATTTTTTAAAAACAAAGTCATCCAAATCCAATCTTGATTTTGTATAGCTCTCACAAAGTTATTATAAATCTAAATTGTCCAAAATTACTGCACACAAAATTTTCCTAAAATTTACTCTTTGAAATCATTTTTCATTCAAACAAAAAACTTGTATATGTTGTGGATGCACAATTTTATATCTCAAGGTCTAGTTTTGGCCTTAATTCATAAATAATCCTTTCCAAAAATCAACTTAAGTTTTTTTTTTTTGATAATTTTTTTTAGAAATTATTCTTTATTTTCATCTAAACAAATTTATGGTAGTTTTATGTTTAATCTACCTTGTCTTATCATACATATAGTCTTATAAAATAGATAGAGTTTCTTTTAATAAAATGGCAATATTAATGCTAAAATTTTTATTACCTCCCTATCTTTTATCTATGATTTTTAAAGTAATTTTTTATTATATTTTTAATAAAGCCCTTCTAGATTATTGGTCTTTATATATTTTTTTATCTAATAGCCATATTATAATATAACAATGTATTTACCAAGTATGTCAAAATCTAATATCATTTTATTTGTGAAAAGATTAAGAATGGCAACATCAACTTAGTTTTTTGCAAGACTTAAGAAACGATTGTAGATATTTTGACCAAAGGTCTATTTTATAAAAAGTATTATAAATTCAAAAAAATAATGGATATCATACTATGGTATTATGTAGGATGATCTTCTATTTAGAAATATATTAGATACCTGGTTGTAGAGAATTTATTTGAAATTTATTGGCAAGACTCTAATAAGTGATTTGTCCTTAATAAAAAAGACAAATAATACAAAGATATTACAAAAGAAAAATTATATTGGTAAATCCTTTTGTATTTAAGTAGATTTGTACAAAAAGGCTCAAATTGCCACAAAACCCTTCAATAGCTTATTCATCCACAAAGATTTATTTCTTCTTAAATTTTAGAATACAATAACTTTTGATCCACCTATTCAATTTCTATAAAATTTTCTTCAAAGTGTATGTAATACTTTTAAGCTTCACTACAAAAAAGAATCAAGTATAAATTTGCTTCCAATCATTCAATATCTTAAAAATCATAGTAAGTGCTTAAAATCCTAATTTAAAGACACCTAAGTACTATTTTTTGCATATCTCACAAATCCAAAATCTTAATGCCACAAAATTTTTGTACATAGTCTTTTGACATGAACATATATACTCTTAAAAATTTTGATCCAAAAATTTATCAAATTGCATAAGATATAACTCAAAATATAACCACTAGTTAAGTAGGGTCATTTACTGCCCTTAGCATACAAGTATTGCCTTCAACTCCTAATATCTCCTTTATCTTGGCTTAGATTTCATTGAGCCATATATAAAAAAATATAGCCAAAAAAATGTTCTTTCCAACCTTAGTCGTTGATCCTCTATTGCTTTTTGTATGTGCGAATTATACTCAAAAGAATGACAATAGATATAATTTTAATACCTTAACTTTGAGCGCCTCTATCTCTTTCATAAAAATTCCAAATCACATGAAATTTGTACCAAAATTATATTTAAAAATTAGAACTTCTTAGTTCTAGCCTTTGATGTTTGACTCTTTTCAAAAACAAATCCTAATCCCTAATAAGCCCTCGAGCAGCCTCCTTGAAGCCTATTGGGCATGATTTTTGGCCAATAGGAATAGAGACTTCTATCATCCATCTCCATTCATCCACATAGATGGCCTGACTATTCTTTTTCACACTAAAAATCTTTTTCTAATCCTTTTTTTATAAGATTTACATACTATATCTTCTAAATATCAATAAAAAGAAGTAAATAAGATCTTAAGGATCACCAATGTCTAACAAAGGTGACTTAAGATATATAAAAGTTGTTATCAATATAAAATCAACTTCAAAAGTTATTATCAAAAAAAAAAAAAAAAATTGTATAAACCTTAATAATAATCTTTTTAGATAGATTTTTTTTAAATTAATAACCTAACCACATTTTGTAACTAATAAAATCCATTGATATGGCTCTTACTTAGATGTATAATAAATTATACATTAAATATATATGTATGATATTTTCATATAGTAGCTGAGCTACAATACGACAATGGACCTAAGCCTTGATTTTATAAGTGTGAAGGAGTAAATATTAGTATGTTTGAGAAGTTTGATGGAACAAGATCAAAATTTCAAGGATTTTTACAATAAGTCAAGCTATATCTAAAGTTGCATCTATATCTTAATGGATTTATTTAAGTTGGATTCATAAACACACTTCTATCTGAAAGTACTCTTTTTGATTTACATCTTTGATAGAAAAAAATTTATAACTTATTTATAATTTTAATTTATTCTTTAAAGTATTTATGGCCACATTTAGAAAAAGTAATCAAAAGAGAGTAATAGAGATCAAGCTCTTATCTTTTCAACAAGGATCACATTGTTGTGGTAGAGAGAATTTGCCTCAAAAAAGCATTAGACTTCTGGCTACCATTAAATACTCAATTAAGATCCAAAATAATAAAATCTTCAAATTTATATAAAATTATTTCTCTTAGGGCTATTACATCTAATATATAAGTCTTATTTCACAAAAACACTCAAAATATAACAAAATACTTTAAACCCTCATTCACCCGTAGGATGATGGATTTTTTTTAAACTTCAATAATCTATAACTCTAAATCTAACTATTCAAATCCAATTAAAAATTATATGAAGTAGTGATATACTCTTAACAACTAGTATAACAAATTTCAATCATTGATTCTTTATCGATCTTCAAATATCATGAAAATCCTAACGATAGCTTCAAATCCTTGTTTACAAATACTTGTGTACTAAATTCTTTATATCTCACAAACTAAATGTTCAAATACTTTGACACATTGATGTATAGCTTTTTAGCACAAAGATATATCTTCTTGCAAAGTTTTAGATAAAAATTCATCTAGAAGCTCATGATATGGCAAAAACCATCACTATCAACAAAACAACCTACTTACTACCTTGGAATTTGATCTGCTATCTTTGATTTCTAATATTTCTTTTTTCAAAACTTTAAGTATAATAATTCTTCTATATTAGCTGTAGATTTTGAAATTACTTCTCTAGCCGCATCTTTCAATCTTCAAAAGCTTTCATAATACTCCTTGAATCCTCAAAAGAGTGATAGTAGGTACTATTTATATACCTTAATATTGAGCGCCTACTTCTCCCTCAAAAAAACTCCAAATCTCTCAATTTTTATATCAAAATTATAGTAAAAAAAATAAACTTTCTAATCCTATACTTTGATTTTCAAATGCCTTCTTTGAAGTTGCCAAAACCCTTCTTCTCCTTGTAGGGAGCCTCCTCAAAGCCTATTGGGCATGACCATTGATCAATAGGAATGAAGAACTTCACCCCTTATCTTCATTCATTCACAATTTATCTTTATCCTTCCAAATAGGCCTCTTCATAGTTTAATTCTTCTTCTTTGGATCCCAATTTCTTCTCAAGGCTTTATACTAAATATTTTGATCTTATATAATTTAAATGCTATAATCAAACTAAATAAATATCTAAAATAAAGTTTTTTATATCAACTCTCTTTAATTTACTTTTCTAATCATTCTATCATATATTAGAATCTATGAATAAATTATATATTTCAGTTAATTTTCATATACTATAAGCAATTATAGTATGATAACGGTCAGCCACAATATATGCTGTAGAATTCCAAAATCTTACTTACAATATAGAATAGAATAATAAAGCTTTTATCAATTAATTCCATTATGGGTTGAAAGAAAACATCAAAGATTTGTTATTAACAATGCTAAAAGTGGACTTTTTGAAATAATTAATTGTTCAAGCCATTATATGCAACAATTGATTATTTGAAAGACATTAAGAATATAGATTTGGTTAAAAAAGAACAAGTCAATTAATAAAAATAATTCCTAAGTTTTTAAAATTTTATTTAGCTAAGCCAAATCCAATATAAATTGATGTAATATATTTTAAACCTCTCATCAAATAGGAAAAGACTTAACATTGTCGGGGTAGAGAGAGTTTGCCTCAAGAAAGTGCTGGACTTTTGGCTGTCACTAATTTCTCAATCAAGCTTCAAAATGAAGAAAGCTCTAAGTTTATATATATATTTTCCCTTTTGGAGCAACTACACCAAATACATAAGCCTCAAGTAACCAACAACATCCAAAATATGGTAAAATCCTCTAAAACCTTATATATCCTTATGTGGAAATTTTTTCAAACTTCAGCATCTTATATCTCCTGATCCGACCATCCAAACATAGTAAAATTTTACATGAGGTACTGATGTATTCTTATCAACCTCTACAACAAATTTCAATTGCAAATTCATTGCAAATCTTGAGATATCTTGAAAACTCTAACAGTCACTTCAAACCCTTGTCTTTAAACATCTGCATACAAATTTCTTTATATCTCACAAACTACAAGCTCAAATGCCACAAAATTTATATATATATATAGCTTTTTAACACAAATCGTCACATTCTCCAAGAAGTTTGAGCCAAAATTTTGTCTAAAAATTCAAGTTATGGCTCCAATCATTACTATGAACAAAATCACTCACTTACTGCCTTTGATGTGGAAGTGCCGCCTTCAACTCCCTATAGCTCTAAATGCAACAATTCTTTTATAAAAGATATAGGTCTTAAAATCGCCATTCTAGCCGCACCTTTAGATTTCCAAAAGCTATTGTACAACTCTTTCTATACTCAAAAGAATAACAATATATCTTAAATTGACATCTTAACTTCAAATGGCTATAACTTCTTTATCCTAACTCCAAATCCTCTAATTTTTATACACAAATTGTAGCCAAAATCCTAAACTTTACAACCTTAGCTTTTGATTTCCTAATGCCCTCCTTGAAGTTGCCAAAACCCTTGTTAAGGTTGCAGGCAGCCTCCTCAAAGCGCATTGGACATGGTATTCGATCAATAGGGATGAAGTTCTCCATTCCTTGCCTTCATCCGACCATGCCTTGATTTCATCCCTCCCAATTAGCCTCCTACTAGCTTAAATTTTCATCTTTAGGCTCCCACCTTCTCTCAAGGCTTCATCCTAAATATTTAGATCTTATAATTTTTAAATACTATAATCAATACAAGTAAAAATAAAATAAAATAAAGTTTCTTCTATCAACCATTTTTAATTTAATTTACTAACTATTCCAACACACATCTAGATTCATAAATATATAATATGTTTTAACTAATTTTTACATAATGTAAGTAATTACAGTACGACAACGTTATCAAGAGGGTTTGTACTTCTATTATAGAGAAGCTAAGCATACTACTCAACATTGTTCAAAGAAGCAATACAATCACAAAATGAGGAATATGGTCACTACAAAAGATAATGTGTCAAAAAATAAGTTTTTCCAGCTGCAATAAGGACCATGTGGCTAGAATCATGTACAATATCTTGTAAAGGTTTTATTTTCTCCTTAGATCCTTTATCTTGTTTTATAATAGACATATTTTTTGGACCTAAAAATTACAAAGTCTTTGCCTTATTAGATTCAAGAGCCTCAACTTATTTCATAGATGAAAACTTTATCAAAAAAAATATATATCTATAGTCAAGAAAACTAAATTTGTATACTTAAAAGTCATGGATGGTTCTTCATTGTCTTCTAGAGATGTTACACATGAAAATATTCTTTTAGATGTAATAACTAAGGGACATAATAGCATAATAATATTTAATATGATTAGATTTCCTTCCAATCTAGTTATTTTAGGATTATCATGATTAAAAAATTATAATCTTCAAATAGATTGGACTTTTCATAACCTTGATTTTTTTTGTAATTTAATCCAAAAATCTATTAGTTAAGTAGACATGCATAATTCTAATACATTCAAATCCTTATTAATAGGTGCAAAAGCTTTTATACATGCAATAAAAGAAAGATCATCTTTTGCTATATAGCAAAATAAAGATTACCATCAAAAATAGGTATCCTTTTTTTTTTATTTCAAGACTTTTTGATCAACCTAGTCAAGCACAAATCTATATAAAAATAGATCTGTGAGGAACAAACAACTTGGTTCACATCAAAAAAGGTGATGAATAGAAGATTATATTTTAAATTAGGTATAGATATTTTGAATATAATGTCATGCCTTTTGAACTTACAAATGCACCAATTATTTTTCAACATCTTATGAATGATATTTTTTGTGAATTTCTTCATGATTTTATTGTCTATCATTTAGACAATGTTTTAATCTACTCTAAGAATACAGAAGAATATGAACTTCATATTCATTGTATGTTACAAAAACTTAGAAATGCAAGATTATATGCCAAAATAAAAAAAAGTGTATATTTTATATTATTCAAGTTGACTTTTTAGGATATATCATTCCAAATTATGGTCTCAAGATGGATCCTAAGAGAGTTTAGACAATCATAGACAAAAAAATTTCAAAAACAGTAAGAGATATACAATACTTTTTGAAATTTATCAATTATTATTGAATCTTCATCAAGAATTTTTTTCAAGTTGTAGCTCCACTTACATGCTTAACTTATAAGAACAAACTCAACTAGAATAAAGAAGCAAAAGCATTGTTTGAAGCCTTAAAGACAGCTTTTACTTCAGTACCAATCTTGTATTGTATCATCTTTTTTAAGATATTTTTTATGAAAATATATACATCAAAATTTGCTTTGGGTGCAATATTATCATAAATGAGAGCAGATGACAAATTCTACTTGATAGCTTTTTATTTTAAGAAATTTTTAGCAGAAAAAATCTATAATAAAAAATTTCTTACAATTATAGATTCTTTTCAAGGATGGCGTCATTATCTAGACGGTGCTTCTAATCCAATCACCATGTATATGGATCACAAGAACTTCAAGTATTTCATATCAACACCATGTTGAATTGTCATTATACTCGTTGGAGTATGTCTTTATTAATATTCAAGTTCATTATTACTTATCAATTAGGAAAAATAATAAGGTCTATCCAATATCCTTTCTAGACATTCTTATTTTATACTAAAAGAAGGAGATTTAGCTTTTGATCAACAAAGAATAATCCTTTTGAAACCAAAATAATTTATCTTTGAGTAATGAAATTAATATTGATTGTTGATTCAATTTTTTTTAAGCACGTCTAGTTAAGTATGTCTTTAGATCCTCTTATTCATGAGATTAAGAATAATTCATCTAAGTCTCATGATACTTCCAAGTTTGAATTTAAAAATGATCTATTATATTTTAAAGGATGCCTATATATTCCAGAAGGTAAAGCATGATTACATACTCTTGAAGCTCAGTATAACTTCCTTGTAGTAGGATATTTTGGATTTAACAAGAATTTGGAGCTAATATCAAGAGATTTTTGGTAGCTTTAAATGTAGAAGGCTGATAAAGAGTTTGTACAGCTATAGGATGTTTCTTCAAGATTAAAAATTCCTTATCATTGACTTTATGAACTTCTCTAACCATTATCTATATTAAAACAACCTTGGTCTTTTATTTCTATGATTTTATTATGGATCTTCTAAATTCAAGTTCATATGATTTTATATTTATGATTGCAGATTATTTCACTAAGATGGTATATTTTATACTATATACAAAATCTATCATTGATAAAGAAACAACTAAATTCTTGCTTAATAATATCTATTGCTATCATGGATTATGAAGGGATATTATATCAAATACAAAGACATAATTTGTATGAAGATTTCAGAGAATCTTTTTTAAAATATTGAAGGTGAAGATAAAACTATCTTCAATTTTCTATCCTCAAATTGATAGACAAGCAAAATAGATAAATCAAGTTTTGGAGCAATATTTAAAGTATACCATCAACTATCATCAAGATGATTGGATAATTCTTTTGTCATTGGTAAAATTTACTTATAATAATTTGATACATTCTTCTACTCAATAAATTCTATTCTTTGCAAATAATGGTTATCATCCATAACTTGATACTTTTCACTTTTTACTTTTTAAAAGTTCATAATCTTATGATAAAAGTTTTAGCAAATCGATTGTTAGAGTTATATGCAATAATGAAGGCACAATTAAAAGAAGCTAAAGAACAACAAAAGATTAATGCAGATGTATATTACAAGAAACAATTTTAATTCTTCGTGGGCATAAGGTATGGTTACTTCATTGTAATATCAAGGCTATTTGCTCTTGTGACAAACTAGATTATCATAGACTTAAACCATTTCCGATTTATAAATAGATTAATCTACTTACTTATTGATTATACTTATTAAAATCTATGAAAATCCATCATATATTTTACATATCATTACTCAAGCCATACAAGATAATAGACATACAAAAGAGAAGACAAATGCCATTGCCACTTATAGAAGTAGACAACAATAAAAAATTTGAAATAGAAGAGGTCTTAGATTTAAGGCGGTGTTGAAATCAACTGAAATATCTTGTACATTGGCGCGGATATGATATTAGTGAATGCATATGGAAGCCATGTAGACATCTAACAAATACATCAGCAAAAATCAATGCATTTCATCGACGACATCTATCAAAACCAAGATGAAAAGTCAAGAAATTTTTTCAAAGATTAAAATAAGTGGCAAGGACAATTTGGCGCATCCTGGATTTTTTCAATATGCAATCACCGCTCTTTGTGGAACTTGTCTCTAAAAGAGGGGATAATATCATGGACATGAGATTTATTCTAATAATTATCTAATTAATATGAATAGATAGGAGTAGTTAAAAGTAAGTTAATTTGATAATATCTTATAGAGAAGCTTTTTAAAAGCTTCATAGATGCAAATTCATCTTTATACATGTTTATAGGTGATTGATAGGTTAGAAACTTGGCCAACAAACTAGCCACATATCACTTATATTAATAGCTTATAGAACAAGTTAAATATATGGTGCACATATAAAAAACTTGTCTTGTAAGTTTGATATGTACATTGAAAATTGGACACGTATTGGAGGTATGATAGAATGCTACTATACAACTCTTAGGTAGATAGTATATATAGAGACAAGAGTAAAGCCTTCTTTATTCTTGTCAACTCCTTTCTTGCTTCTAGTCTAATTTAAGAGTTTCTAGTCTTCTTGTCTTTGGCAATAGCCATTTTAGTTTTTATATTATTCCATCTTTGAGTGACTTTCTATTCTTTTGAGTGACACGAGAGTGTACTAATATTTTGTTTCTTTATGATTCATGTCCTAGACATATCATCAAATTGATTTAGTCTAATATATCATTAATTAGAAGTGTTAAAAGAATAATTAATTCCTATTAGATATAACATAATCAAGATAGTTGACACCACATTATTGGTTGATAAATTATAGCCACCATATTTTGGTGGTATTATCATTTAATCATCATAGCCTATCAAGTTATTGTTGTATTATGATTCAACTACTATGTAAAAATAATATATATATATATATATATATATATATTATTATTATATAATTGAGTGAAAGCCATATCAATGGATTTTTATTAGTTAAAAAATCTAATTCTTATAATAAAAAATTATTTATTATAGAAATTTTAATCAATCTAATATTTTAAAAAGTGAATTGCTTCACAATACACTTATAAATATTTTATATTATAAACTACTTAAAATAAATAAATATATATGTATATATATATATAATATAATATAATTTTAGAGATATTTAGTCCACAAATTATAATAAGTACTACAATTGAACTAAGTTACAAAGAAGTTTAGCAAATTTATTATATACAAAGATCAATAAATTAATAACTTCTAACCTTTCAATATCATAATAATATTAATTTAAATCTTATTGTAATACAAACAATTTTATTACATCTAGACTTATAATAAGAATATTGTGTTCATCAATATCATAATACTTTGAAAGTTACAAATCGTGCTTCAATTAAATTTTGATTCTTTATGCTTTTTTTAGGATGTTTAATAAATCTCAAATGAAAAATCGATTTATACAATTAAGATGTTTAAAACACTTATATTGCGCTTACCAATCAATAAAAATTGACTCATCTACTTTTTATACATATATAAACAAGCACCTCACAAACAACCATATCTAACAAATTAACCACACTTCTGATGTGTCATGCATATATAAAAATGTGACTTATGCTATGAAGTAATCACTAGCCAATGCCAACTGCAATTTCAACTACTACCACATTTGCATGTGCAGGCATCAGTAGAACAAATTAACTATGTTGAGAATAATACTTGTTTGCAGCCGTTTGTATTGTCAAGATTCTTGACTAACAATTGCACAACATAGAAAAACAGCAACAGTGTTTTATTCTAAAAAACATTCCACTCTAGTAGTTGTAGACATATTCAATAAAAATAGATTACCAATCCCTCATTTACCATGTGATCCGCCAAAAATCTAAGATACATTGCCAGAAATATATTTGCACTGTTTCCAGAGCGTCAAGAATAAACCAGTCCACTCACCACTAATTGACTCTTGTACACTTTCTCAAAACATTTTTCCTTCACCATTTCTCTTGTTCTGATGCCCAAAATTTTGTGCTCCAACACCCCTGCACATTGCCCCGATGGCCTCTGTTCATCCAATGATGTAGATAATTCGGTCACGGATACCATCCAAAAACACGACGGAATCCTAGCCCCATGGCCGCGAGCCGTCCCTCTCCAACCCGCTTACCCAGGTCTTGTACTCATCTGAATTGGCCCTTCTGTATTTATGATGCTTGGCTGGAGTTGAAGATTCTGAAGCTCGCAGATCCATATGGATTCCCCAGCATGCTTAGCAGTTGCCCAGTCTCCATCTCGACAACTCGCAAGTATGTTTGGTATTTTATGTTTTGTCTGTGAATGCTTGATTACGAAGACGTGTGATTGTTGGTAGCTCCTGCTCAATGCTCAAGCAGTTTGTACATTGTGCGAGTATTTTGTGGAGTGAAAGGAGTCGTTGTGGAGCTTGATGTCGGCCTCCAAGAAAGACGAGGAGGAGGAGGAGTGAATCAGTACGACATGCCAGGAAGTGGGCATTCATGACAAAGGGCGTCTTTGCTCGTCCAAAGGCAATTGTCGCGAGCCTAAGCTAGATAAAGCTGTAGTCAGCCCATTCGTAGACACCCAGTCGAAATTCTTCTGTACGTCGTCTTCTCTCTGGCTCGCTCCCCAATTCGCACGCCTGTAGTTGTCGTTCTTATCCAGAGCTGGAGAGCTGAGGGCATGAGTCTTGTCCCAGTACTTTTCCGCCAAAGATCTGCTCCGACGAAGTTTTGCTTTAGCTTGACAGTTCAAAGTTCATAGTGTATGGCATTCAGAGTTTCGTTTGTTGTTTCTGGTTGCGGAGATGCGGGTGAAGCTGTGAAGGGTTCGAAGTTCAGCTCATGATTCCACATCCGAGGGGGAGAGATTGAAGGAGTGAGTGTTTGTGGTTTGCAGTTAGGGTGGAAGATCGCTCTCCCCCGGTGGAAACAGATTTATTCAACAAAAGAAATTGGTTTATGGCTCCTCAGGTCTTGTTCTGGTTGATTGGCGCTTATTAGAGTTGAGATTAGTTCGGCTAATCATTGCTGCACGTCGAGATTTTCAACTGATCAGCTATTACGAATTATGATAGTTGAATTTGAAGCCCTGTATTCAGGTGGGGGACACAAATTTCATATTCCATCATTAAGCAGGATTTTTGAAGGGGTTCATGTGCCGAGTTTGGTTGGGATTCGCCAAGGCCACATCTTGCGAAGACAGAAGGTGCGAGTGGCAACGCAACCATGGTGCAAATCGTGGAATTGTATCCTATTACTTGCTCTCAATGCTCTTGTCTGTAAGCTTTGCGAGCAGCATGTTGTGATGTCTTCAGTGTCCGTTTTCAAATGAATCGCCGAATTCCGCTCTCTAAAAGCTATTGATAATCGTAGCTAACTTGTTTCCTGTATCATTTGGAACTTTGATTCTTCCCACATGACGGCTTCAGAGTTTTCGAAAACTTTTTCAGGAGGAGAGCGTTCCTTTCATCCTCGAATTTCCGAATAGACATTGCAATAAAGAATCTGCTTTGTATTGGACTCTTCGGATGCTTCAGGTCAAACTTGTTCGATGTGGTTGAAATCGGAGCGAGCTTTTGAGTCAGATTTTGTGATGACGTAAAAACTAAAATGAAAGTCGGGAGTGACGATGTTTGCATCAATGTTGACGTCCTTGACAAGGAGTGCTCGTGGTTGAAGTCGCTTAGTCATGCCAATGTCACTGGAAAAGGTGAGCTCTCAAACTCCTATTTGAAAGGTACATCCTTTTCAGTTAATTCAGTTGAATCAAAATGACAGTTACTTTGTGAGGATCAGCCCTTGGCAAAGTTAAAGACTATGCGAGCCTTAGTCTGGTCGTAGTGAGGGAATTAAACATTCTGTTCATTGCCCGTGTGGTCAAGTCATGATCAAGTTGAACAAGACCAGTTACGGTCATGACTATATAAGAGTTTTATTGCTACAAGGTGGGCATGACATTGTGAGCATCGGATTGGACTAATCTACAATCATACGACTGCGAATAATGGCCATTGACCGTACTTCAAGTTTTGTTGCACTGACCGAGTGGGTGGACGTATTTGCAGTACAGAATAGCACAAATGTATATGGTCACCAAAATTCAACAGCAGGAGGTGAAGGTGTGGAGGTTTTGGTAAATAAACCTTTTGAGGATAAAGAGTTCGGCCGGGGTCAATATATCCTTTACAAAGGTGTGATTCAATAATGTTATTTCAATCTGTCGTTAAAATAATGCCATTTCCTGATGCTGCTTGTGAGTAGTCGATATTTCCATGCTATAATAGAATACGTTCACTGGATTTTGCTTTGGCTGCAGCCAAGTTCCCACTTGGTTGTCGGCTTTCGTCCCAACGAAATATATTTATATTGAGGAGGAGGCGTGGAATTCCTATCCCAATCGCAAAACAGGTAAATCTCTATGATGCATGCTTCCCTGTCAAAATTTGTAGTTCATATTATATAGATACCGATTTCTAAGCAGGACCATACTGGGAAATTGGCTGTACAAGGTGCAGATTATCACATTTTTAGCTTCTGCAGTCTGAATGACGGTTGCACACAATTTCTATTTTCTTAAAGATTACATATAGAATTCTTTCCAAATTGTTTTGCAATTATTGGTGCGCTGTGAATTCCATATATCGTAATCAACGTAGGTTTTCACAATATTGAATGAAAGCTTGGGCGAAACCATTGTTCTTTGCTTCAGGGTATTGAGTATCATCATGCACTCCTGATAGACTCTGGCATATTAAGTCCTGTCCTGCTGTGTTGGGAGGAAACTTATATGAGGTGGAGGATCATAACAACCAAATTTATTTCTCACTGAACTGATGACGGAGGATGCAGGCCACATGCGACCCAGTGATGAGTGCGCACAAGCTGGTGACGGTGGACGTACCCTACTGGGGCTTGGGTTACAGATTGGATCAGGCTCTTTTAGAGGTGGGTGTATCCTTCTCTATTCCAAGCCTTAGTTTTTAATTGAAAAGGTTTGAGTAAAGCCATGAGGATGGTTGTTTAAATAATCATTTTGATATGCAGACGGAGAGGTCATTGTTTTCGGAGAATCACAAACGATGTTGCAGCTGGATTGACGAGTGGTTTGGTCTCACTTATGATGATGTGAGGAGGATGGAGATGCAAAACGATATCGCATTGAATCAGGTTCACACCGTAGACTATGCAAGCACCCAAATCTGAATTCATATTTGTTTAGTCATTCCGCCATAGTTTGTTGAAAGCCAACACGTTTGAACTTTGATTCAATTCTTACACAACTTTGGTCCAAGTGTAGGTTATGAGGCAGTGTAACTTGCCACAACTGGACTTCTTGTTTAGCGTGTGTCTAGTCACTGTTTGCTAACTCTCCATCTCTTGGCAGAAATTAGTTAAGCAGTAGATGGCCTCGAACTAATTTCTATGCTTTTGGAAACAACACATATCTTGCAAATAAGAGAAAATGAAAGTAAAAAAGTTGTGTATAAAAATACTATTGACAATAGAAAATGTTTTTAAATTTTTTTAAACAAAACATGCAATAACTAATAAGAAAATAAGTTTATTTCTTATGGAAAGGATAGTTAAGTTTTTATATTAGAATATTATAATTTGTAGTATTGTTATGAATCCTAGATTGCTTATAGAGGTAAGTAAGATTAGAATAATAAATCTAATTTGTAGCAATATGTCAATTTCTAGTTTGGCATGTGGATGAAACCTTAAGTCTTAGTTGATATTTTATTTTAAACTATGATATCTATAATTATTCTTAAAATTTTAAAAAGTTAATCCTTTTGTAAAAAAATCTTATAAGGGTGTTTAGACTTTTGTTTAAAAATTTGGATATTTTATTAAAATAAAATTATATTTATGTATTAATACTTAATTTAACTTGATTATTAAAAAAATTATCAAAACAACCTTTGTGGTTGTTGAAATACACTTACTTTGATTACAAAAAGATTTTAGAATATAATTAAATATTAATATAATAGTAAAATATTTTCAAATATATTTATTCTATAATAAAATTTATTTAATATAATAAATTAATAGGAAGATATAAAACTCAAAATAGTATAATCTAAGCATAATCCATTAATTTAAAAAAATCAAAATTAAAACTAAAATAATTATTTAAACCAAATAATTAATTTCTAAAATCAATCAACTAATTGTCAATGTTCTATCAATCCTTTTCAAGATTGCAAATTTTATTACATGTCATAGAATAATTTTAAATATGTGTGATTTTTCAACAAGTAGGTTATAGATAGTGAGTTCTTGGAATTATTTTAAAAAAACTACTTATAATCATTATAAAATTGTTATGTAGATTGTTAGAAAATATGACTAATATCTTTTTACAAAAATAATTGTAGAATCATTATCTTTGTAAGAAAAAAGTTATTAGTTGATATAGAATCATTGGTACAAAGAAGTTGTATATAAAAATATTAATAAAATATAAACTTTTTTTTATTGCCATATTAATTGCCAACAAGAAATATAAGACGTATAAGCACAATATTACAATGGTTGATAGTTAAGTATTGGTTTATATAAATGATCTTAAAATATAAATTAAAGTGTATAAAAAATAAATATAATTATTTTGATAAAATATAGCTTTAGCATTTGATAATCTAAGTATTATTTAATATCAAAATATTTTATATTATACTATAATATAAAAAATAATTTAAATTTAAATTAGAAATTTTAATAAAAAATCATAATTATAATAAATAAATGGCTTTAATAAATTTAGATATATTTATATGATAGATTATCTTAGAATTTAAAAAAATATTATCTAATTGAATAAAAAATTTAAAAATAGAAATAGACTTTATAAATTCATTGTGTTTTGGTTCTCAAAAGCTTCACGCAATTACTTTGTTGGATTCAAGGGTATCTACTTGTTTCTTAGATGAGGCATTTGCTAAGGTTCATAAAATTCTTCTAGTACAAAAATCCAAACTTATTCATATAGATGTAATAGATGGATGACCCCTCTAATAGTGTCACCTATGAAATAACACTTCTAGAAGTACCATTTGAAGACCATAGCAATCAAATTGTATTCAATATTATTAAGACTCCTTCAAATCTTATTATTCTCAGACTTTCTTGATTGGAAAAATATAATTCATCTATAGGTTGGAGGTTACAAAGAATGACATTTTCAATAAAAATCCTTACAAGAAAACTTCATTAAAAGTCACAAGTTGGTAAGCCTTTATTTGTTGGAGCAAGGTCAGCCAAAAAGATACACCTTTTATTATTTATGCAACTCCAATTAAAGAAGATATAATTTTATCGACAATTATTCCAAAGTAGTATAGTGAATTTCAAGATGATTTCTAAAAGAAGAATACTGATATATTACCAGAGCACCAACCATACAATTGTGCTATAGATCTTCAGGAAGGAATGCAACCATCTTTTGGCCTAATTTATAACCTTTCTTAGAACAAGCTTTTAACATTAAAGAATTATATTGATAAAAATCTTACAAAGAACTTCATCAAGCATTCAAAGTCTCTAACAAATGTATATATATTCTTTGTGAAGAAAAAAGATGGTTTCTTATATATGTACATTGATTGTTAGAGATTAGATAAAATAACGGTGAAGAATAGTTATCCACTACCATTAATCTCAAGACTTTTAGAATAATTTAGCAAAGTTAAGATTTATATTAAGACAAATCTTCATGGAACATAGAACTTGATATAGATCAAGAAGGAAGACGAATGGAAGACCATATTTTGGAGAAGGTATAGACATTTTGAATATAATGTAATATCTTTTAGATTAACAAATGCACCTGCTATCTTTTAGCATTTAAAAAATAACATCTTTCAAGAGTATCTAGACAAGTTTGTGGTGAGTTATCTTGATGATATTATAAAAACTATGAGATACATATCTGTATATCAAACTAGGAAAATGTATATTTCATCAATTAAAGATGGAATTTTTGAGATACATTGTACTAAAGGTTTAATGAAGGATCTCAAGAAGGTAGAAGTGGTTATACAGTGGGCTACTTAAAAGATTGTAAGAAATGTTTAATATTTTCTTAAATTTACTAATTTCTATTAGATCTTTATCAAAAATTATTCTCAAGTTACTGCCCTTCTTATTCAATTGATATGCAAATATAAGTTGAAATGGGGGTCTTAAGCGGAGAAGGCATTCCAAGATCTCAAGACAACGTTTATCATAGCTCCAATCTTGGTGCATCTAGATTTTAGAAAAGTATTCTATATAAAGACCAATACTTTGGATTTTTCATTAGAAGCTATATTTTTACAAATGGATATAGACAATAAACTCCATCCTATTGTATTTTATTCTAGAAAGTTTTCTATTCTTAAAATTAATTATAAAATCCACAATGAAAAGTTTTTTATTATTGTGGATTTTTTTCAAGAATAACATCTTTTTTTTGAAGGAGTAATACATCCTATGACTATATATACAGATCACAAGAATTTGAAATATTTTATATCAACTCGGATTCTTAATTGCCATTAAGCTTAATAGAATATGTCAATATTTCAATTTAATTTTGTTATCACTTATCAATTTGAGAAGCAACAAGGATTGTCTAATGCTTTATCATAGAGATTATATCTTATATCAAGGACAAGAGAGATTGTTTGATCAACAATATACAACTTTGTTGTAGATAGAATAATTTCATCTTTACGCTACTATTATATCACCACTTATTGATTCTAATTTTTTTTAATGAGGTACATGTTGCAATCACTTATGATATTTTGGCCCTTGATATTAAATGTAACTTCAATAAAAATATTGTTAAGTTTAAACTTGAAGAAAATATTTTATAATTTGAAGAATGTTTATTTATTCCAAAAAGACCAACATGACTATGTATTCTTTAATCTTGCCATAAGTTTTTAATTGTGGATCATTTTAGATTTAATAAGACCTTGGAATTTATTTTTTGAGATTTTTGGTGGCCTCAAATGTGGAAGGTTGTAAAGGACTTTGTGATCTTTTGTGACATTTGGTCAAGGTCCAAACAATCTTAAAGCTTCGATTGCAAATAACTCAAGATGCTTATAACATATCTGTAGATAAATTCATGAATCAACTACCTACTTTTTATATTCATGATAAAATGTGGTTTCTTTGATGGAATGTCAAGACCAAGCGGCCATGCGATAAGTTGAACTATTGGAGGTTAGGACTATTTTCCATCTAGAAGCAAATTAATACAATGGCATATCGCTTAGAACTACCATCTTCTACAAAAGTACATCTAGTTTTCTATGTCTCTCTTTTGGAGCCTTATAGAAAGTCATATATTTTGAAAAGAATATAATAATCGCTATCTAGTATCAAAATAAAAATCATAAAGAATATGAGGTCAAAAAGATACTTGATTTATTATGAAGGAAGAAAAAATTGAAATATCTTATTCATTGTCGGGGCTATAATATTAATAAGTGTACATGGGAATCGGCCAAAAATCTCACCAATGTGCTTTAAAAGGTATAAGAATTTCATCAACTCTATCTCCAAAAATCTAAACGTATTTGATGATAACTTCTTGGTGAAGATTGGATTTAAAAAATATCTATAAGAAAAAGAAATTCAAACCAAAGTCTTCATAAGTATGCAGTCATCTCTTTTAAGATAAAATAGAGTTGTAGAAGCAAATTAGTCACTATTTCAAACCTTCAAGTGTTAAGAGATTTAATAAAACACAATTCAAAAGATTTGTTAGCTACGTAAGCTTTGAACAAACTAGTGCAGTTTTCACAACCTTCAATTGAGCAAAGTGGTCATACTTGGTGCTGATAATATATTTCAGCGCCAAATACAATCACAGTTGGTGTCACGGATATAAGATTTATTCCAATAATTATATAATTAATATAGACCAATAGAAGTAGGTAAAATAAGTTGATTTGATAATATCTAATAGAGAAGCTTTTTAGAAGCTTCATAGACATAGAATCACATTTATACATATCTATAGGTGATTGGTAGATTAGAAACTCGGTCAACAAGCTAGCCACATGGCACACATGTTGGTAGCTTGTGGAACAAGCTAGCCATGTGTCACATATGTTGGTAGCTTGCGGAACAAGCCAAGTACGTGGCGCACATGTCAAAAACTTGTCGTGCAAGTTTGACACATGTCTTGCAAATTAGACACATGTACGAGGTCCTATAGAATACCGCCACGTAGCTCTTAGTTAGATAGTATTTATATAGGCAAGAGTGAAGCCTTTTTCACTCTTGTCAACTTCTTTTTTGTTTCTAGTCCAGATTCAAGAGTCTATAGTTTTCTTGTCTTGTGGCAATAGCCATTCTAGTTTCTTTTTAATATACATACTTCCTTACTTCTATTTTGTTATACTTCTTAATAGAAGTTTCATATATTTATTTGCTTTCATCGAATTCTTATTCTTGACAGTTGAATGGGATGTTTCCACAACAAAGGTGCTAGTAAGAGCAACACCCAACTATACAAGTCTCAATTCCAATACTCAAGCTTTAGTGATAATGGTTGAGCTTAGAAAGGTGAATCCTTTTAAGCCTAAGATCTTATTTAGAAAATGTTTTGAAAGCCACAATGAAGATCAAATCCTTGGATGGCATGTTTCAATAAGAAAGATACCAGCTCAAAGCCATAGGCGATTTTTTTGAGGACTAATAGAATCTATTGTCCAAAAACAAAGAATTGTAAGGGGCAAGCGAGGACAAGCAACTAGGCGCTGTGTATCAAAATGAGATGAGGACGTATGCTATAATGAGAGTGTATATAAGAGAGTGATTGGAATATTTGTCTTAAACTGCTTCTGTACTGCTTGAAACCTTCACGCTATAGAATGTTCTGGACGTAGCCAATCATGACGTGGAAGAATGTTCTGCGCAAGTATTCTTTAATTCCAAGTCATGCAGGCCCGATCCCTGACACCATCTCCCCCTTATAACGCCTCCTCATTATCTTGGATTCTTTGCAGGGCTTCTCGGGATATCATGTATGGAATTCTTCGATGAGGTCCAACGCATTAGTTAAATTCTTCAACGGCTCCCATGACTTGTCCTCGGGCCCATAACCTTTCTAGTCAACCAAGTACTGAACGTGGCCACAATAGATGCGGTTGTCAAGGATTTGATCCACCTCGTATTCTAGCTGGTTGTTGATCTTGACAGGTTCCGGACATGGCTGAATTCTTCCAGAAATATGATTTGCAATATAGGGCTCGATGAATGAAACATGAAATGTAGGGTGAACGCGCATTGTGGAGGGAAGTTGTAATCTGTAAGCGACTTCGTTGATCTTTTTTGACAATCTTGAAAGGACCTAAACGACAATAATCCGGCTTAGTGCAAGGTCTTTTTGTTTTGAATTTTGTTGAAGAAAGCCAAACAAGGTCACCTTCTTTATACGCGGGTTGTGGTAGCTGATGCTGATTTACGTAATGCTTGTATGCGTCTTGAGCAAGCTGGAGGTTGTTGGACACCCAATCATTGAGTTCTGTCATTTAGTTGACTATTTGTTTGCCATGAGGAATTTGACATTGAGTCGGTCTTAAGAAGTCAGCACGAGGATGGAATCCATAGTTAGCAAAAAATGATGTTATGCTCATTGAAAAATGCCTGGAGTTGTTGTATGCAAATTCAACGAAGTGTAGGAATTTGACCCAATCATCTTGCTGATAATTGACAAAATATCATAGATATTGTTCAAAGATTTGATTTATCCATTCCGTTTGTCCATCCATTTCCGCGTGGTAATCTAAAGAGAGCTTGATTTTGACCTTAAGTAGTTTGAATAACGTTATCCAAAATTTGGATATAAATTGTGGATTGTGATCGAAAATGATATCGTCGGGGAGACTATGATATCGATATACATATCTGAAGAATAATTTGGTTGTCTCTTTTGTAAAAAAGACGTCCTTGCACAGGATAAATGTTGCTTCTTTGGAACTTCTACAAACAACAACTGGTAATGTTGTACAACCTTGAGATAATGGAAGGTCTAAAATGAAGTCAACAAAGATAGATGACCAATTACGCCTTGGGATTGGTAGGAGATGTAGTAACTCGAACGGTTTTTGACGTGCAATTTTGGCTCTCATGCAATTATTGTTGCTAAAAACGTACTCGGAAATATATCGCCGAAGGCCTAGCCACCAAAAGTCTCTAAAAACTAACTCGACAATTTTGTTCCGCCCAAAATGACTTGCTGAGGCCAAATCATGACACTCCTATAGTACTTGCAACTTGAGTGTTCTATTCAAGACATAGATACGTTCGTGAAACAGTAAAACGCCTTCTTGCATGCGGAAGTCCTGATTTTCTTTTGGATTGCCACGTTTGAAATTGATCTTTACAATTATCTTTGCAGCAATTGGATCTTCCTTGGTTTGCTATTTGATCGCATCAAGGAACTCATTCTGCATGATCTCACAACGGTTGATGACGAATGTATCAGGGTTCAGGATGGTCGCTAAAGTCGAGTTTGTCGCAGCTGCGGCATGGTCTGGTCTTCGAGAGATGGCATCAACTTTGCCGTTCTAGACTCCTGGGATGTGTTGAATCTAGAAATTGAATCTGCTGAAGAAGAGGGTCTATCGTGCTTGTCGTTGAGAAAGGGACTTCTTTGTCTGTAGGGACGACAAATTGTTGTGGTCAGAGAGTACCGTAACTTTGTGCTGTGCGCCTTCAAGATGGTGTCACCATTCTTCAAATGTGCATTTGATTGCCAACAATTCTTTAGCTCTTGCACCATAGTTTCTTTCTGCTTGGTTGAGCGAACGTGAGAAGTAAGTGCATGGGTGTAGTTTGCCATCTTGTGGATTTTTTTGCAACAATACAGCACCGATTACAAAGTCGGACGCGTCGGTTTTGATCACAAATGGTTGTGAGGGATCGATATGTATGAATACTAGCGTGCTTGTGAAGTGGGACTTCAACTATTGGAATGCCTCTTGTTGTGGTGCGTTCCATTTGAATGGAGTATCTTTCTTGAGGAGCCTCGTGAGACTCGTTCTTGGAGAATGTGGATATGAATCACCAGTAGAAGTTTGCGAATCCAAAAAATGACAACAGTTCTCAAATATTCTGAGGCTCTTGCCACTCCAATATGGCTTGAACCTTCTTGAGATCCATCGACACACCGTTTGGGGAGATAACGAAGCCGAGGAATTATGTTTGCTCGACATTGAACTCGCACTTCTCGAGCTTAGCATGGAAACCGATGTCGTACTGTAATTACTTACAATATGTAAAAATTAGTTAAAATATATTATATTTTTATGAATCTAGATGTGTGTTAGAATGATTAGTAAGTTAAATTAAAAATGGTTGATAGAAGAAACTTTATTTTATTTTATTTTACTTATTTTAATTATGATATTTAAAAATTATAAGATCTAAATATTTAGTATGAAGCCTTGAGAGAAGGTGGAGACTTATGGATGAAAATTTAAGCTAGTAAGAGGCTAATTGGGAGGGATGAAATCAAGCCATGGTCGGATGAAGGCAAGGAATAGGGAACTTCATCCCTATTGGTCGAATACCATGCCCAATGGGCTTTGAGGAGGTTGCCCGCGACCTTAATAGGGGGTTTTCGGTGACTTCAAAGTGGGGATTTTGCAATTTCAAAGGAAGGGTTGTAAAGTTTAGGGTTTTGAGTATAGTTTGAGAGGAAATTTTAGGCGATTTGGAGTTAGGGTGAAGAAGTTATACTTGTTCAAAGTTAAAGAGTGGATTTCATACATACTGTCACTCTTTTGAGATTTTGCGGAGTTGTAAGGAGGTTTTTGGAAATCGAACGGTTTGGTTGAAAAGGTGATTTTAAGATCTACATCTATTACGAAGGAATTCTTAAGTTTTGAGTTTAGACGAAGGAGATATGAAGAGTTGAAGATAGCACATCCAATTCCAAAGCAGAAAGCACACTGTGTTGTTAATAGTTATGCTTTGAGCCATAACTTGAGTTTTCAGACGAAATTTTGGCTCAAACTTCTTGAAGAATATAAAATTTTGTGTTAAAAAGCTATACATACAAACTTCATGGAATTTGAGCTTATATTTTGTGAGATATGAAGAAATTTGTATGCGGGTGTATAAAGACAAGGGTTTGAAGCGACTGTTAGGGTTTTCAAGATATCTCAAGATGCGCAATGAATTTGTGGTTGAAAATTGTTGTAGAGATTGATAAGAATACATCAGTATTTCATGTAAAATTTTACCATGTTTGGATAGTCGGATCAGGAGATATGAGATGTTGAAGTTTGGAAAAATTTCCACATAAAGATATATAAGGTTTTAGAGGATTTTATCATACTTTGGATGTTGTTAGTTACTTGAGGCCTATGTATTTGACGTAATTTCTCAAAAAAATATATATATATATATATATATATATATATATTTATAAACTTTGAATTTTCCTCATTTTTTTGAAGCTTGATTGAGAAATTAATGACAGCTAGAAGCCCAGCGCTTTCTTAAGGCAAATTCTCTCTACCCCAACACCGTGTTCTTGAAGTTTCTGTAAGACGTAGCGTATGTGGTCGTGGTGATCTTCAGGATTCCAGGAATAAATAAGGATAACGTCCAAATAGATGACGGTGAACTTGTCGAGATAGTCTCTAAAGATGTCATTGAGAAAATGTTGGAATGTTGTTGGGGCGTTGGCGAGGCCAAACGGCATGATCGTGTATTCAAAGTGGCTGTATTAGGTCCGGAATGTAGTCTTCCACTCGTCTCTTTTGCGCATGCAAACCAGATTATAAGCAGATCGAAGGTCAATTCTGGTAAATCTCTTGGCGCCTCTCAACTGGTCGAGTAGGTCACTGATCAGTGGTAATGGATAGTGGTTTTTTTTTGTAATGCAATTGAGGCCATGGTAGTCTACACAGAGTCGAAGCAATCCATCTTTCTATTAGATGAACAGGATGGGCACACTTGTTGGGGATCTTGAATGCCAAATAAAATCTTTGGCGAGATTCTGGTCAATATAGTTATAAAAGGCCTGTCGTTCGGGCTCAATGAGACTATAGATGGGTCCAAATGGTGGCATTTCATCTATATAGACGTCAATGCGATAGTCGTACTGGCAATGCGATGGGAGTTGGTCTGCCTTATGTCTATCAAACACGTCCAGAAAATCTTTACATTCTTTTGGAATGCTCGGAATGTTCAGAAGGCTAGGAGCATCGTGAGGCTGCTCGGTAGCTGATGGTGGTCTGACAAGTGCTGCGAATATCTGTTCTCCCCTTTGTTGATAGAGTCATAGCATGTTCATATTGATGCTACATATTCGAACGGTCTTGGCTGCAAGTATAAGTTTAGTTTCAGGCTTGCCTGTAGTGCCGGGGATTGTGGCTTTATGATTTGTTACGCTGCCTGTGCCTTTTTGTGACCTGGGGGTGTCATCCTCTTTTGATGATTTCTGGTTGACTAATCAACAATGGGTAGTCGAGCTTTTCCAATCGATATCTGGGTTGACCTTTCGAAGCCATGGTAAACCTATGATGACCGGAACGCTTAGAGATTTGATGATGTTGAACGTGTAGAAGCGCCTGTAATTGAGGATCTCAATTTCTACTTGCACGTCTTGTGCTACTGACTCTATCTCGGAATCGTCAATCATGTTCATCGAGATTGGATGATTCTTGAGAGTTATCGGCTATTGATGTTTTTTAGCAAAATTGCGATCCATAAATAGGTCAGTTGCTTCATTGTCAATCATCGCTTGAGCAGTAATTGGTGTAGTATTCGTGTATAGTGTTACTTCTTATTGCAGTACGTCGGCTTGTAGAATTGTGCTTGTTATTAGAGCGGGTGCATTTGGTAGGATTTTAGGGGCTTTGAGACAACTCGGAAATGTATTGCTAGATAAGCCCGAACTCGGCCCTAAACTCAGAGCCGAGCTTGCCCATTTTTCAGGTAGTGGTGTCGTGGTAGAGAGAATTTGCCTCAAGAAAGCATTGGACTTCTGGCTGCCACTAAATACTCAAGCAAGATCCAAGTATAATAAAAACCCCCAAGTTTATATAAAAGAGATCTTCATAGGGCTATTACATCCAATACACAAGTCTTATTTCATTAAACCACTCAAAACATAACAAAATACTCTAAACCATCATTCCCTCGTAGTAAGGGAATTTTTTCTGAACTTCAATAATCCATAACTTTTAATCCGACCGTCCACATCTACTCAGAATTTACATGAAGTACTGATGTAGTCTTTACAACTACCACCACAAATTTCAACCGTTGATTTATTATTGATCTTTAGATGTTGCCAAAATCCTAGCAGTAGCTTCAAATCCTTGTTTACAAATACCTATGTACTAAATTCTTTATATCTCACAATCTAAAAGTCTAAATACTATGAAACTTTGATATATAGCTTTTTAGCATAATAATACACCTTCTTAGAAAGTTTGAGATAAAAATTCATCAAAAAACTCAAGATATGGCAAACCTCATCACTATCAACAAAACGGCCTACTTATTGCCTTGGAATTTGATCTACTATCTTTGATTCCCAATATCTCCTTTTTTAAAACTCCAAATATAGAAATGTTTCCACATCAAGTGTAGATTTTGAAATCTCTTCTCTAACCGCACCTCCCGATCTCCAAAAGCTCTCATATAACTCCTCCAATACTCAAAAGAGTGACAATATGTCTCAAATTGACACCTTAACTTCAAATGGCTATAACTTCTTTATCCTAACTCCAAATCTTCTAATTTTTGTACACAAATTGTACCCAAAATCCTAAACTTTACAACCTTAGCTTCTAATTTCCTAATGCCTTCCTTGAAGTCGCTGAAACCCTTGTTAAGGTCGCAAGCAGCCTCCTCAAAATCCATTGGATATGGTATTCAACCAAAAGGGATGAAGTTCCCCATTCCTTGCCTTCATCCAACTATGCCTTCATTTCATCCCTCTCAATTAGCCTTCTACTAGCTTATATTTTCATTCTTAGGCTCCCACCTTCTCTCAAGGCTTCACACTAATCATTTAGATCTTATAATTTTTAAATACCATAATCAAAACAAGTAAAAATAAAATAAAATTTCTTCTATCAATCCCTTTAATTTATTTTATTAATCATTCTAACACATATCTAAATCTATAAACATATTATGCATTTTGAGTAAATTTTACATATTGTAAGCAATTACAATATGATAGCGGGAACTATCGGGAATCTACAGGCATGTTCGAATTACATGGCCAGATTTGCCACAATACAGACAGAGATTCTCTTGGATGGGACCTTCTCACTCTTGAGTTTCGAGGCACCAAGGTCGTCCTGGTTCCTGCGATTTGACATTCGTTGCGTCCAGTATCATAAGTGCAACATCCGATCCGTGTTTCAATTCTGTCGATCCGAATATGCTTCCCAAAGAGCTGGCCCTATCGGCATGCGACCTGATTGTTGATGTAGTGAGGCGAGTCTCAAAGTGTTGCTTAGGGAGCGTAAAGATACCCGAGTTCGACCTTAGGTCTTGGCGGTGCTCGAATAATCTGTTGTCACAAATGATCGCATCGGCGATTGCTTAGTCCAGGATCTTCGGCTTGTCCTTAGATAATAGCAAGTTCTTGACATCCGTATTAAGGCCGTGATGGAACCAGTACATCATAGCACTTTCGTTCCAAGTAAGGTCGGATGCCATGATGCGGAATTTTGCTGCATATACGCTGTCGTGTTGTAAATCAAAACATAGTGTGAAAAACATAAAAGAATGCATTAAAATAAAAAGATTAAGATTAGAAGAAAGGTTGATAGAAAATTAGTAGTAAGAAGATACAATGGAAATTTACCTTGAAAAGTGAAATTTCTTCAAGTTAGTAAAAAGGAAAAGGTTGAGGAAGTGGAAAAGACATGGGCTAAGAGGTCTTTTTGACCAAGAGGATAAAGAAGACCAGGAGGGAGATGACAAGGAAGGGTCGTGAAGAAGAAGGAGGAGAGTTTTTTTGGGGAGAGATAGGATTTCTTTTTGATAGGCAGTAGACGTTTTTGTGTGTAGCAGAAGCTTAGAGAGGATTTTAGATGCGAGTTTTTGTAGGTTTGTAGTAGACAAGATAAGAAACTCATAGAGACAATTCTCATGTCTTTTCATTAAGTATCAAGGGAGATATGAGTCGTGAAAGTTGCAGGTGTTTATGACTAGGGCAGAGAGGGTTACTAAATTTCGGGCCTTGGTTCTTGGAAACCACTTAGACTTTAGTGGCGAAATTTGTTGGGTTTTTGTTCCTTATAGAGTTAACTACTTTGTGTCAAAATCTCAAGTCAATATGGCCTCTAAGCAAAGAGTTATGAGTGAAATTGTAACCGGTTTGAATGAAAAGAGAAATAGAGTGAAGGCAAGGTTGAGGGTTTGTATGGGCAGTGCATGTGTGTGGGTTTTTTTGGGTATAAAGAGATTTAGGAGACGAATTTGAGTGTGAAATTTGAGAGACATGATCTATGTAAGTTAAGGAAGAGATGAGTGTAAGTTTGATACTCATTAGTCTTATAAATAAAATGTTATGCTCTTTCAAAGTGACAGGGGTCTATCTCCAAATCAGTGAAGTTTGAGGGAGCATATCTTTGTGATCAGAGTAGTATTTTGAGTAAAATTTGTTGGGGTTTGTAGATATATGAGTCTATTAAGTTGTGTAAAAAACTGATTGCTATTGGAGTTATATTCGAGGAGTTATGAGGAAAATTGTGGTCGGATCTAGAGTTGTTAGAAGGCAAAATTAAAGAAGAAGGATGGAACCTATAACTCAAGTTTGGAGAAGGCTCTTGGAGCAATATTTGGAGGGTGTTTACAACATGAGATAAGCTATAAGCCTACCAAATTTCAGCACTTAGGTCTTCTTTAATGAAGAGCAATGAAGGTGTGAAGCAAAGGGGGTCCAGAATCAAAGGCAGCATGGAGGGATTACTTTGACAACATGGTTCTCTCTAACCACATGAGCTATAATCAAAAAGTTTATGGGGTTTGCTTCTTTACTCTCTTAAGTACTTTGTGTCCAAATTTTGCTTCAATTGATATGATATCCTAGGATTTATGAGCAAAATTGAGGGCGGGTTTCTAAAGGCAGAATATGTTAGGGTTAATAAAGTATGTTTTTATATAAATTCTTCAATTTTATGAACTTTATGAATCTCATCTTGCACTTAAGAAACGAGAGGCAAAAAAGACCCAGTGTTTCTTAGGGCTAAGACTCTCACCACGACAACGCTAGCCGCACGCTGGTCTTGTCGGAGTCCTTCAATTTTCTTGGCTGCCATTTGAGCTCTATTTGGATCGCCAAATGCACCTTCGAGGAGTCGAAAGACGGCTTCGACGTCATTGAGGAATGAATCGCCAATTTCTAAGTCAGGGGAGAACCACTTTAGGGCGAGACCCTTAAGTAGTGTACCAAGTAGCCCTACTTTAACAATGCCAGTAGAGTATCGGTCGGGCTGTAGTTGCCAAACCAGGTGGAGCTGGTTGAGAAATCTACGAAGTTCTTGGCGGTCCCCGTTGAATGGTTTTGGTAGGCGGACCTTGGATTCAGAGCGGGCTGTGGGTGTCGTCGTTGGTCTTTTCTCCTGTGAGGTCTATAGTATTGCGATCGCGGCCGTGGCCTGCTGTAGTTGTTTGGATATCAGTTAGACTTGAGCCTCGAGTGTGTTCGCGTCAATGCTAGCCATGGCTACATGGCGAGTAGTCTTGATGTCGGACTTTCTAATATAATGTAAGGGACAAGCGAGGACGAGCAACTAGGCGCCGTATATCAGAACGAGACAAGGACGTATGCTTTAACAAGAGTGTATATTAGAGAGTGATTGGAATGTCCGTCTTGAGCCGCTTTTGTACTGCTCGGAACCTTCTCGCTAGAGAATGTTCTGAACATAGTCGATCATGACGTGAAAGAATGTTTTGTACGGATATTCTTCAGTTCTACGTCATGCACGCCCGATCCCTGACAAGAACAAAATATATAACTTCATTGATATAATATATTCTTGATTTTTTACATATATAAGAAGATTTTTAAAGGTATGAGCTCATCTTAAAACTTGTTGCTAGATGAGGAGGTGATGTTAGGGACATATATTTAAAAATTTCACAGAACCTTCTAAAATATTCTAGAGATTTTTTAATTAGTGAAATTCAGTTGAAAAGCTTCCTAATTAATAGAAGGAGCTCAAGAAGCTTCCAAGTTGATAGAATGAGTTCGAGAAGCTTCCAAGTTGATAAAAGCTACTTAAGAAGCTTCTTAGTTTGATGAAAGCCGTTGAAGAAGCTTCTTAGACAGGGATATATATTGGAATGGAAGCTGAAAAGTTCTTCAATCTCAACAACACATCTCTTGGAATTTTAGCTCATCTTTCTTGGTATTGTTCATATATTCATCTAGATAATTCAAGTCCTTGTCAATTTCTTCTTGAAATCTTTTTTTAATTCAAGTCTCTTATTCTGTATTTTTATATCCTTGATAATGCCTTTTTATATATGTAGACGAAAATGTTGCAACTAAACTATTATAATCACACCAAAATTGAAAACCAAGTTGTTTGATTATACAAAAGTACATCCACATAGATTCAATTATAGATTAGTCATAGATTTTGAAAACCCTAGGCAAGAATCATACTAAATTTTACTACCCTTTTAGTTGCATTGTTTACAAATCTTATTTTTATCTTCTTCATACAAGAGCTTTCTTACATCAAAAGCCTACAAATTTTACAAATTGAAAAAGCTCTCAAAACTCTCTTTTTAGCATCATACTTCCATTTCTTTAAAAAACCCTCTTTTTTCTATAGGTACTTGTTTTTGTGTCTTTGGATCTAATTTTGATCTTGTCTCACAAATGGTCTTTCTCAAGTATCAATCTAATATTTTTTATTATAAATTTTGTTAAAAAATATTATTAATATTAACTTAAAGATAATTGTATTGATTTTATATATATTCTATTTTATCTTATTTTATTTATGATCCTATAAAGTAGATAGTAGCTCTTTTTATTAAAAAAATATAAAATAAAATATTAAAATTTTAACAATATCTATTCTATTAATTATAATTTTCTAAATAAATTGCTATTAATCTTTTAATTAAAACCTTCTATATATTTTGGTCTTTATCCACCTTTTTCATGTAATAGTTGTATTACAACACAATATTATGATACATGCATTAAAGATATTAAGATTTATCAAGAACTATGCTATGATGTAATATCAATATTATCTAAAAATAAACTTGATGATATGCTTAAAACAATACATATCATGAGTATTTAGAGTTGAAGAAATAAAATTGTTGTTGCAACTTTGAAAAAGCATAAATGAAGAAATACAAAAGTCAGGCTTTTTGGGCAGTAGAATAAAAAATAATATTCAAAATGTAGAAAAAATAGTTAGTACATGTGCAATTTGTAAAGATAAATAAATAAATAAATAAATATTATAAAATTAAAAGCAATAAAAAATTCTGTTATATGATTCCAAAACCACAATAACCATTTCTAAACGGTTGTGGTGCTCTTTCACGCATTTGTGTCCCAAAAAACAATAAAATTTGCAAAGACAAACTGTGTGTGAAACGTTAGAAAGAAATTATGCGGACGACCGTTCTGCATGGAACAGTCCTCATCAATTCAAACACTGAGGTTAAGTCCACGCAAAAATAGGCCCTGGGAAAGTTTTCGGGTTTTAGGGTTTCATGGCCATCTTCCTCAAGCTGAACTCCAATTTGTTGCACACCACCGTAGAATCTGTGGGAGCGCGCGGCTGCTCATGGATTAGTGACGCCCCACAGGTTAGAGTTTTTGTTGTCATCGTCGTCTTCACACAGGGTTGTCAGGTCAGGAGGAGGGAAGGATGCCTCACACAGCGCACAGCTTTGGCGAGGAAGGGGCGAAGACCCACTACGACGTGCTCAATGTGTCACCTACCTCCAGCCTTGAAGAAATTCGTTCGTCTTATCGAACAGCGCTTCTATCCGTGCATCCTGACAAAATGAGCTCTCAATCGCTGCTGCACCCTAATTCTGAAGTGGACGTTAGAGGTGCTTCTCGCTATCTTCGAGTGCAGGAAGCGTGGACAATCCTGCGCGATGCGGATTCTAGGGCTGTCTATGACGCTTCAGTGAATCATTCACGAGAAATGGCAAGAAAACGCGACTTGAGTGTCGTGGTCGGCGAGGAAATTGTGCTGGAAGAGATGGAAGAGTGCATGAGTGAGACTGGTAACTTGGAGTATTGGTACCCGTGCAGGTGTAGTGACATTTTTGTAGTTTGTGCAAAAGAGCTCCAGGAGGCTGGTTTAGTTTTTGTTACAACGGAAGAAGAATCAATATCATCGAGGCCATCGGAAGAATGTGATGTTGCCGGAAGCTGTAACGGAATCCATCCAGGCAGACAGCGGCAATCGATTGTGCTGCCTTGTGGATCTTGTTCCTTACATCTTCGTGTCCACTTCTGGGTGGCTTGCCCTTGATCATTTTTTGGGATGTTGATTCCAGCATGGACAAGAGTGGGAAATTCAGAAGTTGGGGATATATCAACAAAATTGTGATTGTCAAAAGGTAATTGGTTTTTAAGCTTCTATGTAGTACTTCAGCGAGTTTTTATTTTCGTTCTAATGTTCATAACCTTTGGAATACGCTTTATTCTTTTCTGTTTGTGGTTCTTGGTTCTTTTGTGAGCTGACAATTTTTGTATGAATATTAATGATGGGATTTGCGGCTCATTGAAATAGTGAACGTCCTCGTTGAAGTGTGGAGTATATACCACATTGTTTTATTTCTGTAACTCAAGAAAGCTGGGCTTTTAATTGTTGAGTTTCTGAGACCAGATCGCTGATGTGTTGACAGAAAGCATTAAAGTAGTTTCGGAAGAAGCCAAGGAGAGAATTGAAGCTGCTACAAGGCAAACATCACCGACGTTGACCCGATTGATGAGGTTAAGGTTGTTTTGCTCCATATCAAGCAGCATGTTCGTGGCACGGACGCGATATATGATCGAAGATGATATATGTACTCTTCAAGGTTGATACTTGTTGAAGTTCATGCCCCGTAAGCCTAATTGGATGGACCATCATGATGTTTTCGTCTTTTTAAAGATGGTTAACGGGCGTATCCTTATTACTGCCTACCAAGATTCGATTTTTACGACTTAAAACTTTCATGAAGAAAAATACGGAAAGTCACATTCATGTTCTTATGAATGTGACGGTTCCTTCAAAACTTTTGGCATTACTGGTTCCCATATCAATAGCCGGCGATTGTTGGCTTTTGTGTCATTTAATTTTCTCTTAAAATTTGTGGAACCTCCCTTTAGATTATTGAACTTTTCCATTCTATTCGACGGTTGTATCACTTGTATTCGCTGCTAGAATAATATCACCAACCTTTTGCTACCTGTATGACTGATAAGTAGTAGGCAATTAATCAAAGGCCCTCTGAAAGATCATGAAAGTTGGAAACGATGGCACATGTAGTACAATTATAACATATGTGTTTCTTCACTTCCGTTTCAAACTCATGTGCTGGGGATTGTGAAACATAGATCTCGGAGTGGATTCATGCTCTCAAGTCATTCCTGGTGCATTCTCTGTTCTTCACTCTTTCTTACCCCTGTTTCAATAGGCTCGACTTAGCGAGGATATCCTCCTCAAACTGCTGCAACCGTGTTTTCTAGGTCGAGCATGCTGAAGTGACAGCTACGAGTTTGTTTTGCTGGTTCTGTTTCAAAGGTTGCTTCAAACCTACCATTGCAGTTGGGAGAGGGAGCTTTGGCAAAGTGTGTAAGGTGCAAGGGCTCTGAATGCCATGCGCCGTGAAGCAGATCGGTGAAACAATTATTGTGGATGATGTCATGATTTTAGCAATGTTTTCATCATCCCGATTCTTGGTAGGCAGTACCACACAGTGTCTGTGAAGCTGGACGATGTCATGATTTTAGCAAGGTGCCCATTATCCAGCTTCAGACACTCTGTAGGAGGACGAACTTCGCATGTCATGGAGCTCATAGACTGGAGTCTGGGCGAGGCATGGTAGCGGGAAGAGCTTCGGACGTCCTCTGTTTTTCCGCATGTATCATTTGATTTCATGCTTTCAGTACTGACGGGGATGCGGTATTTGTACAGCAAGGGGATAGTACATGGGGATCTGAAGGGTGGAAACGTACTCGTGAATCCATGCGAGAACCTTGAGCTTTAGAGTTACAGTTGCTTGAGTTTTAAAATAACGAATTTAGAGATGCCCAAGGCTAACCTTCAACTCTCGACTTGTACATCCCAGTCGATGAATGTGGGAATTCGTGTGCAGAAAGCAACCGTGCTTTGCAGCTTTTTCCATGCCAACTTCAGATATGCCACTTTGCATAGAAAGTGCAAGTACTGACCTTTCGAAGGTCATATTTGCAGCTTCGGCACGGTTTGATACGAAATACCGCACGGGAGGGGACCGTTCACAAAGCTTGCGCCGGAATCGATACTCAGCAAGATCACTCTTGAAATTCTACGTTTTCACGTCGAGATCCATCGAGATCGGCCCTATTTGGATTCGGTTTCATTGTATGAAGATTAGGAGGTGCTGGACGCAGAAATTACAAGAGCAAACCAATTTTGGCTACCGTTGTCTCAATTTTGCCGAAACTGGCCACCTATCTATCACGGACTTCATGATTCATTTCTGCCTATATATCATAGTTGCTCCGGTTTGCGGTGGTTTGAACCAATTAGAATTCGGGTCCAACTAGATTGCACCTTTCAATGCAGTAGCGCAAATGCTAAGAAGGTTTAAGAAGATCTCTCATGTGACGCCATGTTGGAGTTTGTCACAAGACTATGAATGACTGGGCATGTGCTTCTATCTGCCAGGAATTAATCGTAATCTGCTGCTTTTGAAACTTGAAAATCAGGATTCCAATCATTCAGTGCAACGAACTTGTGTAGGATCTGCCAGTGCTCATCACCCAAGTAAAATCCAAGCCTTTGGGAACTTCTCACCCATCCACCAAGCTCCTATCCTCCTCCACTTTCCCAAATCACAACCTGTATTTTGCTAATCACGTGAAAGACCTCGAATCATTCCCTCCCATCCGATAAGAAATGCTCGACACACTCAAAGACTCGATGAAAGAGCGCACAGTTTTTTGACCATGGTCGAAGAGGTAGTTTAAGTTACTGCCACGAACCATCCACGAAACCAAATTCTGCTCAATGTTAACAACATAGCCACGCACTCTAGCTGTGTGTTCAGTATGCGACGAATCCAACGTGCATAGCAACGCATCTACAAACAGTGTGACATGCGTGACAGGGAACAGTATAGAATTAACGCGAAACAGTAAAAGCTACAAAGGTGATCGAGGAACATGAGAACCCAGTGGAGGATTCCAAGAGAAATGCTCCGTGAGCCCGATTGTTGAAGAGAGAGAAAGGGTTGAGCGCCCTTTGGGATACAGAAAAGCCATTCTGGTTTACGACCAGGGCAAAGGAGGTTTCTCTTCAGCCCCTCTGGAAACCACAGCTCACTTGCAGCCTTATCCTTGTAGCCTCAAGGTCACGATGCATTCAAGCTCACGCCCCCAAGTGCAATTAAGGTCCCCGGTGATTGGGAAGCTCGGAGGATGACGAATCCAGCAAATCCTGCATATAGTGCATAGAAAAAATACTGTGGTCCACCACAGCCTTTTCTCTGTTTGCAGGTGGTTGTCCGAAGAAGCACCTTTTCTTTCTTCATCTTTTCAGTGAGGGTAACTGGAGTTCTTATGAGGGATTACTTTGTAGGTGGGTTACTGATAGGGAGTTGTTGCGGGTAAGTGGAATTCTGATAGCGAACCAGTGTGAGCTGTTGAGAATTTTCTATCAGATTGAAATTAGAGTGACAATGATAACTTATTTGGTGTTCACCAATCTGGCATTCTAAATATCCATGTATGTGTTTATCTAAAGGAAGAAAGGAACAAAATAACGAAATGATTTTGGCACAGATGTATGTTTTTTTTTGTTTTATAATCATGGCCACAAATTAATACCTCTATGGTTTATATTAAAAAAATCATAATTTCTGCTTTCTTTTTTCTTTTTTCTTTTTTTTGGATTAATATGATGTGAAAATTTTACTCACTGATACCATCAGCTACCCAATCTTTTTAAAAAAATCCTCTTTTTTTGGAATATATATATATATATATATAGGATTCTAAATAACATTTAGAATTTTAATTTATTCTGCATGTAAATATTAAAACGGTTTTTTAAAAAAAAACATTGTTTCTAAGCCCTATTCTGCTAACATTAAATTTTTTTATTTAAAAACATGAATCCCTCTCTCTCTATATATTTATTTAGTCATAAATTGTTGTACTTAATTGTATGAATATATATGGGTACAAACATAAATAAAAAGTATTATCTTGTAATTTTAATTTTCAACATTTTAAAGTATGAATATGAAAGAAAATATTTTTTTAAACTGTTTTATAAATACTGGCAATACCTTAATAAGTTTGTACTATCAAAGAGCTTTGTAAAAAAAAAACTAAATTGAATTAAATATTGACTAAGTCATATGCTTTAAAGCTTAGTTGTAGTTATACCATTTTTTAAAACTTAATTCTTAAATTTACAAATAAATATTTAAAGATACTTAACTACTTACTAACTAACTAACAATATATATATATATATATATATATATACATTCATACATACATATTAAAATTAATAGACTTTAAAAAATTAGTTACTAAGATTAATTATTAAAACTAATAGACTTTAAAAAATAATTAATTAACTTATAAATATAATATTATCTTAATTCAAGTTTTATTAATATTTTTGTTTTTATTTTTTATTTTTTGTTTAATAATTTTATAAAAAAAATTACCTCTAAATATATTTTAATAATATTTTATATATACTTAAACTATAAAATTTTCTAGACTATTAAATTGGATTACAAAATGTAACATTGCTTAATAATAAATCAAAAGAAAAAATAGTAAATAATACCTACTAAATTTCTAATGTATCATTTATATCAAAATTAGTAATTTAAAAACCTTCTTTTTGCATTATGAATTATATTTTAAGAATAAATCCATCAAATTTTTTGTAAACAAGATAGCAATGCCTTACCTTTTTTTTTGTTGAGACATTGTAAAACATCATAAATTAGATTTATAGAAAATAGATTGTAGATGGAACTTTGTAGATGGATTTTGTTAACTTAAACATATTCTGAGTTTTAAAATAAATAAAAGATAGACAATATATATATATATATATATATATATATAAGACTAGTATTAGGAAGCCCTTACTTTATTATTGGAATTATTGATAATCAAAGTATTTGTATTAATTTTACAAGATTGCATATAATATTTATTGTGTTCCATTTAATATTTTCTTTGGTTTAAAGATAAATAAAATTATAAAAATGCTTTGTAAAAAATTACATTTGTTGTATTTATAAAAATCCTATTACAAAAATATTATATTTTCATTTTACTTGCAATCAAAAGAACATATAATTGCACATATAGGAATACATGTTTTGGTGGATAGATCCCTAAGATAAGGATTGTTTGTTTTTAGGGTTTTTTAATTGTGATAGAAAAATCAAGTCTGACATGAAATTCTCTATGTTATGTATTTCTATATATATATATATATATATACACACACACACACACACACATTATTCAAGACACTTTTATTTTTGTTAAACTCAACATATAAATTCTTGTAGTTTCAGCACTTTCCAAATGATGATACTTTTTATAGATCTAGGTTTGCAAAATACCCCCTATAAAACTTAGACTTTACAATAATGCAATTTGTCTAATTTTTGTCAAAAAGCCATCAACAATGCTGAAAATTTGCAACAAGAAGTATTTCTTATTGGTTGCAAATTAGCCAATCTATTTAAATAAAACAATGTTTGTTGGTTAAAGATAGCAAAAAATGGATGATAATTAAAATTCTATAAATATAATTTATAATTTTAGATAAATTTTAAATTTTTATCAATAACAAAAAATTATGATTTAATTACTTAAATACATAAGATACACATTTAATCAACAAATTAAATTATAATTCTACTACAAAACTATTATTAATCTAAAAGGGATTAGTGAGATTACCCTATTATTATTTGGACAAGACATGTTATAATTGGTTTGTTTTTACTTTTTTACACAACAAGGATAAAGCATGATAGATATTTGTCAACTGAGATGGAACTGTGGTATCTTGCAATTGTGGATGCAACCTGCCAAACTCTGGTAATTTAACGTCATTCCATATCGGATAAGTTCAGATCGCGTCATTCAACCGAAAGCCTCTTGCCACGTGTCCAAAAACACAAGCTGAGCCAGTAAAACTGGGTAAGCTGGGAAGTAGGCGCAGAAACAGGCTCCCACAAACGAATGGATGAAGGTAGGATGAAATATGGATGTTGGGATATGCGCTGGCGTGACCCTCAAGACACATGTCCCCAATTCAAACGCTTTGATTGATTCATTTACCGGACTTGACTCACTACCCTCAGAGCGTGGTTATCCCTTGCCGATGACTGACTCCATCATTGCAGCTGTGCTGCGACGCCATTCGCCGGGGCGGAATCATTCCAAGGAAGTTGGGATTCTGGAAAGAGGGGGGAATGGAAAAAAGTTTCGGATGGCGTGATTGATGGAGCTATCGGACCACGCAAGCAATTACGAATCGGCAGATGGTGGGCGAGGAGCGTCGTTGGAACCCTACGAAGTACATGATCGCTGGTTGGCCCTCTGCGGTGGGGTCGACGAAATTTGCGCAGTCTGCATAAAGTGCGAGTGAAACTGAGCCGTGATTTTGATTCATCCTTCCATATCCGTGTGATTAGAACCGCAAGTGGTCTAATGGCAATCAACCCTAATTCGGATCCAATATCGCATTTGGGATCGCAGCACTCTCATTACCCTCGGGGAATCGTGCTTTCGGTAATGGTATGAGCATGGGACCACTTGCTCATCAATGGTGTTGTTGCCGGTGAGAGTTTCTGGCTCAGGAGGATCGTCGGATTTGGATTACGAATGTTGTCGTTTTGTAAGTTCATATGCTCCAGCGTCGGGTTTCAGAATGAATTTTTAGCCACTAAAATTCTTCGGAATCCGAGTGGGCCTCGCCTCCTGGGGTAGTTAATTAATTCCAACTTTATCGGAATCGGACTCTAAATTTTGGCTTCGACGACATATTCTACAGTGAATCCTCTGAAGAAGCTTCTGAGGTCCATGTATGGTGGGAGCCACTTCCATGGCCGCCAATTTTATAAACACAAGTTGATTTGCTTCTCAATTCATTTTATTATATTCAAGTCTCGACTTGTCAGGCCTAGACCTTTCCTGCCTCCTTCCTGCCTCCTTTCCTTTAATTTTACGATCGGAAGAAGAGTCCAGGTAAAAGCAAAAATGCAAAACTGCAAAACTGCAAATTGCTCATACGCAAGTTGGGTAATTCGCTGCAATCTGGCTAACCTCCTTTTACTCGGTCTTTTTCAAGGACATTGCGTGTGGTGGCACCGTTTTCATGTGCATGTGGATTCGTTGGACGGTTGTTTTCGGAGTGTCTGCTGGTCGCTCCATGAGTGTAGCTATATACTCTTGCACATCCATCGTTTCACACGTGATGCACAAGAAAAGATTAGAGTCTGGCTGTGTAGAATAGCTTTTTTTAGGACGTTGAGACGCCGCACTCAGAGTCATTTGTGGCTGTTCGGTGTTGGGGAAAGTCTTTGAGGCTCTTGGGGGTGAAATCAGGCATAAATTGCAATCCACGACAAGGTCTACAGCGTTACTTCAAATGATTGACTAAGTTGTAGGAAGAAGCTTGTTTTTTGTGATTCAATCGTGTCGGGCTTGTCTGCTGGGTTTCCTGTGGTATGTCTCTGTAGGAAGTGTGTAAGATGTGTGGCCGTGTATGGTACGTCTTCGTGAGAGCGTGAGAGATAGCTTGTGGTTGACATTTCGCAGAACGGAGAGCTTACCTCCTTCCAAAACTTTCGCCTTGCTCGCCACATTTGCTGTCCTCGAGGAATCGGTTGCTTCGAAGCTACACATCTTTCGTCTTCTGCACCGAGGAGTAAGGCGTTACAGAGTGCCGGGGGCGGATTCAGGTGGATTTCGTAGCTGAATTCTGACCCGAGTAGCGTAGTCGAGGAACGAATTAGAACCGATTGGCATTTCTCAAGGGCTTCTGAGACTCGGTAGCAAAGTAACATCGAATCGTTTTCGTTTTTAGCATAGAATTTGTTCTCTGTATGGAACGAATCAAAGTCGGAAAGTGTTCTGTGTAATTTTGTTGAACTTTCAGCGCTGAACTTACCTTTTCTCGGCCTAATTACAACGAAACCTCGAATTTTTTTGGATTTGTAACGATGGCCGACTCGCTGAAGAAGCAAGGTCAGCAATCTACGATCACTACAGATAGGACGCCGCTGCTGCCGAGCAAGAGACAGGACATGATTGAGGAGGATGTGTATGACGATTATCATGAAGCCTCTGTGCCTAGCGCGGTTTTCAACCTCTCAACGACCATTGTGGGCGCTGGGATCATGGCGCTGCCGGCCACCATGAAGGTGCTAGGTCTACCGCTGGGCATTCTCAGTATCATAATTATGGGGTTTCTGAGCGAGAATTCCATCCAAATTATGCTGCGATACTCTCGGCCGTCGGGAGCGAGGTCCTATGGTGGATTGATGGGAGATGCATTTGGCACATTAGGCCGTGTCGTGGTGCAGCTCTGTATCATAATCAACAACTTCGGCATTCTCATCGTGTACCTGATCATAATCGGCGATGTGTTGTCGGGAAGCAGAGGAGGAGGAGGGGAGCACTACACAGGTGTGCTTGAAGAGTGGGCGGGAGGCGCAACATGGTGGAATGAGCGCACCTTTGTTCTTTTCACTGTAATAGTTGTCATTCTACTCCCACTCGTCTCGTTCCGACACGTTGGTAAGTATCAAACCAATCTAATTGTTAAAATTCGTTTCTCCTCTACAAGTTTGCACTCATTCTTTGACTCGAATCTTGGCTTTTTCAGGTGAGTCTTGGTCATGTTTCTCCGTGCCTTAATTGACAGGCTAGTGCTTGTGGTGATTGATTTCAGATTCTTTGAAGTGGACATCCGCTTTGTCAGTCGCACTGGCAGTGGTGTTCGTGGTCGTCATTGCCGGGGTTACGATGTGGAAACTCTTCGCTGGCGAAATTGTGTGGCCAAGGCTCACTCCAGATGTTTACGACCAACAGTCATTCTGGAAGGCCTTCACCGTCATTCCTGTCATAATGACTGCCTACATTTGTCATCACAACGGTACTGTCTTCGCACTTCCCTTCCTCTTGCACACCATTTTCTGTCCCTATTCAATTTTTTGGAGTGTGTGCAGGTTTAGGGTTTGAGGCTCTTATGTGATAGCCACTGCATGCATCTCATTAATTTTGGACTTTTTGGGTATCTTACTACAGTGCATCCAATTGCAAATGAGCTTGCCGGAACTGCCGACTCCTCCCAGGAAACGATGAAGAATGTAGTGCGATGGTCGATGTTTCTGTGTGGCACCATCTACCTGTGCACTGCCACTTTTGGATATCTTCTCTTTGGAGAGGCAACGAGTCATGACATCTTGTCCAACTTTGACACCGACCTCGGTGTACCGTTTTCCCATCTCATATGCATCATTGTCCGGATCAGTTACGCCGTGCATATCATGCTAGTATTCCCCCTTCTCAACTTCTCCCTTCGCCTCAACCTCGACGCCATCCTGTTCCCTAGGGCCACCCCTCTCGCTCACGATACAGTTCGATTCTCTCTCGTCACGGGCTTCCTCATCTGCTGCATCTTCTTCGGTTCAGCTGTGGTACCCAACATATGGATTGCTTTTCAGTTCACTGGTGCAACCGCCACTGTTTGCTTGGGGTTCATCTTCCCTGCTCTCGTCTTGCTCAAGTAAGTTCACCGCTATGCTGCAAAATTCAACGTTGTGATGCCGACCTTTCTTTTGCCTTGAAATTACGGATAGTTGATAACTGTTTCTTTTGCCATCTAACGAATTTTGAAATACTTATTCTGATGTTAGTGGATTTGTTGTCGTGTAGGGACAAGCCCTTGTTGGCAACCAAGAGCGACAAGCACCAGGCCGTGGTGATGGTGATCCTCGCAATCCTCTCCAGCGTTGTTGCCGTTACCACGAACCTGTTCAACCTTTTCGAACCAGGAAAACCTGCAGGTCTCAACGGCTACTTCCTTCATTGAAGAACGCAAACTAGGGTCAAAGGGATTATTTGGTTATCTTTTCAAATTGGATATGCCCTCTCAGCAAATTCTCCTGCTCGGCGCAATAGCCACATTATGAACAGATTTGATAGGTTTGTAATTAGCAGAGTCCTAAATTTGGATCTCTCAAATCCAAGGCCTCCGAAATTGTTCCCCTTGTAGGAACCATTACCTACATATTGTATTTATACAAACAGAACAGGTCAGTGCAAGAGCTGCAGATTAGGTGTATCATCTGTACACAGGATTTTGAAAGTGATTATAAAGATCGTCTTTCTTTGTACTACCATATTCGAAGACTAGCACTCAAATTTTATGTTGTATTTGTTAATCCAAGCTGTCTTCGTGCCACAGATTCAATTTATTGATAGAGCTAGAGTAGGTGTATTTCTTTTTGCAATTATCATCATGTACATGATGTCGATTGTCGTTGAATGGGATGACGCGAGAAGTCTAGACCTGGAAATTCGTCATAGACTGACTCATTAATCGACCTGCTCTTATCTGGGATCCGCTGGTTGAATGCTGAGGTTTCCACCGAGGTATCGAGGTTGGCACTCTCGTGACGACCTGCACAACTACTTTCCATCGAAATCAATTTGAGACTTGTGGATATCGAAGTTTGTTATGGGACTGTGCTCCTCACTTGGCCTCTCATATTGGCGACGGTGAAATCGATGATGATGATGATACGTTGTGGCTGTTCTCGACACAGCTGCATGTGAGACGTTTTGTCTATTGGCCTTTGAGAGCTTGCCATGAAATCCTTGCATATCAGAAGTGAATGTTCCCTGCCTTTCTTGCTGAGGGAGTTGCTGCTTTCGTCAATCCTGTAGTGAGGGGTTTCGTTGCAGGTAGTGCAAGTTTACGCGAATTTGAGGTGAAAGAATTGTGACGAAGAGAGTTTTGGTCATCAAAATTAAGACATCTGAGATGCAGAGCACTTACTAGCTTTCATCGACGAGATGCCTGCTTTGCCCTGCAGATTGATATTACATAAGAGCAACGACACTATGAAGTCAGAGTTGAGGAATGGAAATGCTAGTCGTTGAATGACTGCCGCGTGACCACACACAATCCACGTTCTACTGCCAAAAGAGCTTTGGCACCAACTTCACTTCAATTGATGGCTTAATATCTACTCATGAAGCTTACAAACAGGGTTGATTGGTGTTCATATATGGGAAGGGCACTCGGCACCTTGCTTCGATTTTTCACACAATCCAATGTCATGGTGCTCACGTACAAGTCAAACCTTGGATATTTATAATATTCACTTAAGTTTTGCGTGAGGTAATATAATGTGATAATTTTTAGAACGATAAGAGCAATTTCCATTCCTTTCAACTGAATCAATGAGAGTACAAGTGTTTGGTGATCATTTTCTTGTGAAGTTGTAAGTCTTGTGGGCACTCAAATTTGTGATGTTCTACTTATTTACAAATTTAACTGCAAATGCAAGCAACTCTGATGAATCTGGTGTATAGTGTTCGAATAGAACGGTGTAGTCAAGTAAGCATAGAAACTCGAAATTCAAAGACTTGTGGCAAGTTCATGCGCTGTTATCATTTTTTTTCCATTCTGCCTACGTATTCTATGCCATGTTGAAAGTGTAGTGTTGTATGCTCCATTTCCTTGTAGAATGTTGTAAGGTTGTGCTTTCAAAAGTGATATTGTCAACACACGTGCAACCTTCGAGCGAGTAAAAATGAAGACTTTCTCCATTTCCGTGAGGTCGAAAAGTTTACTTTGCCATTTGGAGACATAGAATGGAGTGGCAACCATTTTTTGACAAATTAACGATCACGTCTGACCATTTACAAAAGTATCTGCACCAGCCCACAGAAGAAAACCGAAGAGCTTCAAGAATAAACGAAGCAGTACCATGCTACCATGATAACATCAGGTCTCCAATTGCTTGCCGAGGATTAGCTGTATTTCAGTGTACAAAAAATGGTTGCCATTCCACATTCCAGACTAACACACATCATGATGCCCGTAGTCTTCGTGGTGCGAAAATCTTTGCCGCAGGAGCGAAAGAAGCAATAGTGTAACAACTAATCACTAACATGGCTAAACTTTTAAAGAAGCCATTGCTGAAACGGAGTATAACACCAATACACATTGTTCACAAGATTATGCCTCTACCATAGGCTCTGGTCCCGAGGAGTCTGTGGCTGAAGTAGGTGTTTCAGCAGACGCTGCAACAGAAGCAGAGGCACTTGACGTCACTACATTGAACAAAGTATTCTTGATAACTTGCGACATAAGTCCGTGCAGCTGCTCCACAGTTACCTTGGAACTGTCACGCGATATCTTGGCAAGCTGTGACTCTTCCTGCAAGTCAAACCATTTCTTTTACACATGAAGCATGTGCACAAAAAGACAAGTGGCCGATCAAAAGCTACTGTGCACAAAAGGACTTCTCACGGTAGACTGAGCAACAAAGCAACAAATCTCAGCTGTCGACCCAAATAATCAGTAGAATTGACAGAAACGATATGTCAGAATTCCTCAAAGGACAAAAAGGCTCGACCAATAGATTGGATAATTGAGCTTCGATGATGACCCATACCTCCTTTTTCTTTTGCACTGGCATGAAGAACCCTCCCATGCGCCCAGAATGAGCTAGCTGACTCTCTGCTTGCTCCAGTTTCTCGGCTGAAAAAACAATTCCCTAGTTAGAATTAAGATCCAATCAAACATGAATAGTTTTCCACATTGTAAACCTCAGTAAACTACAAACCATTATCAACGACACATCACACCAGTGCCAGCATCAACCTGCTCAACAATACATGCATCATCTTAATATGATGATTCGACATTAATATAAACACCATGACCAAGGGCACCACGTCATTGATCCTTCATAACCCGTACCCAGAGTATCAACAAACGCATAACGATCTGATACTGAGGACCCTGATAAAAAGGATGGTTTCCTCGTAGCTCACCAAGATCAGCCACTTGTCCTGCAACATAATCTCGATTAGCGAGCAAAGGTGAGGATGAAAGAGTATTGACCCAATATTTATTCCAGAGGAGGTCCAGGAGGTGCGAATCCAATGACGACTTAAAATAGGTTATATCAAGAGAATAATACTGCAACCACACACAGAAACCGTAAACAAATTTCTCCTTCAATTGCATATTAAAAACACAACACAATACTAAAGCACCCAAAACCGTGAAACCATTGCAAAGAGCGTTAGATGAAGATAAAAACTACGACATGTGCCCCATCACCCTATTGAAAATGGCATAACAAGGTAGACCATTACCTGTTTATAATGGACACCAAAATCCTCAATTTTGTTTAAAGGTATCGTTTGATACTCAGATGGGGGTTCATCTGGCGGCTTGTAACCCTGAGGATAGGTGCGGAATGCTCCAATCTCAATTTTTCCAGCAGACACAGTGCGTGTTGGATCAACTACCACGGCTAAGAAGGGCTCCTGATAAGTCTGATTCAACATTTGGGTGGATACATCGATACCTGAAAGCCAACATCCATAGCCAGGATGCGAATGGTACCAGCCTACCACGTTTTCTAGCCTTCCCACCTGCGTGGTGTATCCAATGACAATATAACTTCACCACTCTCGAAGCAATATTATCTACATTCAAGGCCGTCAATATATTCAAGCTGAATAATTCAATGAGACTGGAAGTAGAGAAGATGAAAATGAATTCGAGAGAGATCTACCTGTTTATTTGTTTGAGAGTACTGCACCATATACTCATAAGCATCCGCTTGAGCATTCACTCGAGTCTCCGTGCCCTCTACTGGCAAAGCAAATGCATCCATTATTATTATAGTATCTCCATCCGTCTTTCCCTGCATCAAGCCCATGACCTCAATCGTGCCACCTGATCGGGAATGAACGACCATCTGCACAGGAGGTAAACCAAGTAAAAGTCGTTAAAATTGTACCTACTGAATAGCTGCTGAAATAGCAACGAACTAACAAAATGAAAAGGCTAACAATCAAAATCAACGATTTTACACACCCTCCAAAGACGAGGCAAGGTCAGGAGCAAAAAACCTGGTTCGTAAAAAAATAAAGAAGCCAACAAGGATCATAGATTGCATCTCTGGACGCAACCAAAAAAGAGTAATAACCATGATATCTAAATATAGACCATACACAAGATAGGGGCCCTCGTTACGCTTGTACTCATTAACCAGAAAGTGATTAGTGTATTAGTTTCTAGTGACGTATACGTTTCAATGACAGGGAGGCCAAGGTAGAACTAATTCGGTAAAATCCATCCACAATCTTGGCGGGCGCAGTTTCTCTACTACAACCTATCGAAGCGTCATCTGAGAATTAACATAATAAAAGGACTACCTGAAACGTTAAGCCTACATTTAAAGTTTTCTAATGCAAACAACTACCAAGCTGAATTGCCTCAAGCTGAAACTACAATAAATTTTGTAAGGTTAAGTGGTCACCATTAGCCTTAAATCTTGTTCTTCTTCGAATTACTAACAAGAACCTAGATAGAAGAGCGCAAGAGTTACACTCGCATGGGTGTCTAGGCTAAGTATAATCACGGAATCAGATTCATACTGAAATAAGCCTCCACGGAAAAACAGACAAAATAAAACCTATCATCCTCTACTTGAAGCACACCAAATTAGGGTTAGAGGAGAAGCACTGATGAAAATCGAGGGAAACCGGCGAACCTTGAGCAGCGCGAGGGCGGATATTTTGACGTTTTTGAAGAAGTGAGGGTCGCGATTCCAAGGCTTCTGCTGTTGGATGCTGCTCTGAGCAGCTTCGTCGTACTCAAAGATGGCATCAGGATCTGAAGCAGCTGCGGGTGATTCCATGGCGACGATATTGTTCTCGATCTCCCATGTCTGACGAGCTATCATCGCAGAGGACGTGGACGCCTCCATCTCTTCCCGCGCTCTAGCCCTTTCCCACTCCGTTCTTTCTAATCTCTTCCACGACGGCTTGCTTCAATTCCAATATCAGCCGTCCTACAATAAAACGGGCAACCTCTTCATACTTACTGCATAACCTACACACACACAGGGAATTCCAACTAAATCTATTTCTCCACAATTTGCACCATGCAGCACAACTTCAAGTCATCCCACCTCCTTCCTCTTCAATCTCCAATTTTGGCCCTTCACCAATGTTATTGATACCAAGCAAAAACATACAAAACTAAAACTGTATATCCTCAGCCATCAAATTGTCAGCTTTGCATTCTAAATCTTGTTCTCCCTAACAACCCACCACCATTATCAAAGGCAAACCAATATCCGAACTGTACAAGAATAGGTCCGATGGTGTACAAGGGCTCTAACCCTCTCAAGGAAAGAAAGAACTCTGGAGTAGCCCTAAGTCTTTGGTTCAGGAACAACTCATATAGATGAACAGAAGTCTTTAAATTCGGTGACACATGGTGCTGCAAATAAGCTCAAACACGATTAGACGGTAAAGCTTTCATCCAATTATATCATCTGTGACTTGGATCAACAATGCTTGTATTGATACTTAGGATAGGGAACTATACTAAATGGTTGCTGCTATTGCTTTTGCTCACAAACGTGTAGACAGATTGTAGTCTTGAGATGATTGTTGATCAGGTTGTAGGGTTTATGACTTCCAACTCTGTAATCTGTACTCTTGGGTCCCTGGATCCTTTGTCTTTAGCACCAGCTGGAGTACCGTGAGTGATTCTTCCGGTGTTTCGCATAGCCTTTGCAACAATGGTGTTTGTCCAGCTTTGGTGGGAGACAGCAGTGGTGGTGAACATGAAGCCAAAACTTGGTGCTCATTCTGTCCGCTAAGATGAGATTTGGATTGACTTCACCACTAGACATGAAAATAATGTTTCACTATGGATATAAACGAAGAAACACGATGAGTGTCTTAGAGCTTGCTTTCTATTTAGGTGTCCATAATTTCATTCAGAATTCACTTTTGTAAGTGTGACGATCTTCTGAAACTCTTCAAACCTAACGTAGACCGTGGCCCCTCGACATCCTGGTCCCTCGAGATGATGGAGGAGACTGAGACTGCACTGTTGAAGAAGCATTTCGGCATGGAAATGACCAACTCCGTTTCAACAATAGGCGGTGATAAGCCGAAGGTAGTATACATGTGAAGAGGAAAGAGGACAGTGCCTCTGCGGAGCATGTGTGAGCCAATTTTCTTCTCTAGGATGTGTGAATTTCAGTTGTAAACAGGTTGTGTTCTGCTGTTGTTGAACCTATCACAAACTCTGATTTGTAGGTTTTTTTTAAAGATTTCAGACCCTCGAATATAGGACGCCAATGGTTCTATTTAAGGTGCTGAAAGGTGTAGTGTCCAATCAGCTTAATGAATGTATTTCGACTGGAAAAGAGGTAAATTTGGCACCTTCTATGTATAGGTTTAATGGAGCACTGTGTCCATGATTATTCTTTTCGTTGTAGGGTTAAACAAGTCCTTGTGCAATGAAACATATTTCGCTCGTCTTGAATACATGTTCACCGACTCATGGATTATGACAGCTCCTCTGCCTTACGGACGGTGGGTACTACCAAATTGTTTTTAAAAATGGAACCGTTGAGTTTATGGGCGCTTAGTATTTGTGCTTCTTGGTCTACCCTGAGTACTAAATATTCGTGCATGCTGGTGGTTGTGAATACAACGCAGTTTATTATGAGGAACAGCTTGTACCTTGTAATGTGCCTGGCACAGACTGGAGATTTTCATTGTATCATAATACTTGTGGAAGGTTCTTTTAGCATTTACAAAGGCAATACATGGAGCCCTAATGGATTGGTTTAATTCATTTAAGTGTAACGTCACCGCAATTATCTGTTTTTGGAGGCTATTAGGTTACTATAATTTAGGTATTTACAAGCAGTGTCAACTTATGGAGTTATAATCATGGCTCATTGTTGCAGGGTCATCTTTACATCATCGATATATTGCAGTCCGTTGATTTAGATCATGTTCATGCTCCAAATTTCCTAAGCGAAGTCTGCTTGGATATGTCATTACGCCTTCCATCTCCTGTCTTGCTCCAGTAGGTAACTGTTGGTTTGAGTTCACTGCTTAGTAATGCTAGCTAGAATTCAGCCTCCTGCTAGTGCTTTGGAAATGCTTGCCGACAGTTCGGAAAGACTTTTTTGGGCAAGTTTCATTTATGAATTTGTAGATAAGGTTTATGATTTGGAGATGTCTAGCCATTTGATCATCGACCTTTTGTGAAATAACCTATCAAAGACGATGCATATCAGTTCCATCAGGTGATCTAGTACTCGAAGGATTGTACTAAAGACTTTTCAGGAGTTGGATTATCACCAGAGAAAAGAGTTCGTGCTAATGATGCTGAAGATCTGGCTACAGGTGAAGCCATTAGCGATGACGAGGATGGCGATATCTCTTATAAAAATCCTGAAACCATTGCTGAACTTGATGGTACTAAAAGTCTTGCTACAAGCCAGGTCCAGAGCAGCTTTGAAGCTGCTGATGGAGCTCCTAAGAATGTTGCATGACCCGCTGAGAATCAACGCGAGGTTGCCAGAGATCTTGCCACAAGTGGAATCAAGAATGACGATGAAGAAGACGATGGATTTTAAGATAATACCGAGGTCGAAGATGGTAGAGATGATGGCGGTCCGGCTGATAGAGCGCCCCGAAACTAAAAGAAAGAGGCTGCATGTTTAGCTGGGAAAGGGCACCCAAAGAAAACAATGAAATAGCAAGCTTTTAAGGGCCTTGGGGAAAAAAGAAAAGAAAAAAGAACTAGGAAAAGTCTAAATGTACGAGAACCGTCAGGAGTTTCAATTTTTAATCAGAAAAATTTGAACCAGTTAGCAAATAACTTACTGACAGTTTTCCCTGCAGATCGCTATTACAGTTTCAGACTTGGTTTCTACACATTTTGAAACTACTGTTTCCTAAACAAGAGTGTGTCACAACGCTAAGGAAGTATCCGGCGATCGCTCACCTCAAGATCATGCCATGGTCTACACAGTATGAACTGTGCCCCCAAATTTTCTGTGATGGGAATCATAAACAACTTTCCAGTTCATTGCGATTCAGAAGATCAGTGAAGAAACTACCCTATTGGGGTGGTAAGTGAAAACATGCAGGGATTTGTGTCCCACATTCTCATGCATTAGATGTACCTCTGGGTCCAGAGAGTTAGTTACACCACTGGTTTATCTAGCAACACTATCTTAAACTGCAGTGAGCTCAATGCGATGGTAGCACAAGCTCACTTCAATCAACAGAGGTTTAGACTTCTGGACGCTTGCAAGACGGCCAAAAGCTATAACAGAGCATTGGCTTCATGCCTGCGAACATGTTACACGTTCATGCATCATGCTAGATCAATTATATTCTGTCATGCTTCGAATCTGATACTTGAAGACATACGGTTTGCCTTTCACAAAGAAAAGCAACCACTGTGTCTTAAAGCGTACAAAGAGTAGCAGATTCTTGGGCTCATGGTATAACGCATAGGAGACAACACTTTCTATGCTCCATCAAAGTAAAGTTCCCGTCCAGCAAGGCTGACTTGCTACTATCCCTGCAGAAGTTCTAGAAAATATCAGCAACACAAATCCAACCCATAAAATGGAGCTTTTAAGTTGTGAAGATAGACAGTCGTGATATATGCAAGGCAACATTCTGGAGTGATTATGCTCCACCGATTTGTGACTCCTACCAATGAATCTCTCCTCACCTGTGTTAGCTTGGCAGCACGTTGAAACATTTCTCCCATTGTTCACATGCAGCCGACGAGAAACTGAACCAGCCATCCTCTTAGTCTCCAGCACGTATTGCCAAGAACAATGACCTTGGAATTGCAAAATATGGCATGCTTAGTCAGGTTAACCTCGACTTAGATGCGAAAAACTCACCAATATGATAACATCCCAACAAACATCCAGTGCTTATCACACCCAAAACACTTCATCAAAACCATTAAAATTAAGGAGAAAAGAACAGAAGAGAATGAACAGGTTCAACGAAAAATGCAATATCCCAAGGTGTTGACAGCGCCCCTGTGACTGAGGACGTCAATTTCATATATTCTGAAACGACATTGTTTTCAGTAGTAATACAATTGAACATCTTTAACATGACCAACAATCAAGGTCTTCAAAGAACAATAGCAGGTAAGTGCAAGCAAAGATGAGGCGCTCTAGGAACTCACCTGGTGTTAATATACAGCGTGTGACACAGAGAACTAACACAGCATCCTGTCGGTGGACAAGGAGCAACTGAGCTGCAAAGAGATAACTGTATCGAGGTTAGAACTGGCGAGCAATGCGAATCTTCTCCACGTGATTTTGGAAAGTTCGCGCTTGTGCTTGTTCGAAGTCCTCCATCTCGCTCACTAGCTTTCGCCATCGTTCGCATTCGTCTCTGAGAGACTTAGCGTCTTCCTCGTACTTCCTCAACGCCGCATGCTGAGAGGCGAAATGCTCCCGCGCATTTTCAGCTGCTTCTTGCAGCCTTACATTCTCAGTTTCACTCCGTTCAAGCAACACACGAGCAGTTCGAAGCTCAGATCGCACGAGCTCGGCAGCTGCCTCAGCACTCTCACGGGCAGAATTGATCTGAGAAATTTCTGAGGAAACTGCAGTGTGGGCTCGTCTTAATTCATCTCGGTCCCGTTCCAGAGCATCCGCCCTAGAGTTCTCCCTCTCCAGCTGCTTCGCAAGCCTTTCCACCGTGTCCTGAAGAGTACGTGCAGATTCCTTCACTGCTGCCAACTCTCCCGACACTCTCTCCAACTTGATTTGGGCCTCAGCCATTTGATTCAGTAACGCATCTTTATCTTTGTCGAAGTTCTCTCGCACGTGCTCTAAGTTTCGAAGCTCCATTTCCATCTTGTTCGCTTTCATTCTGTGTTCGCTGCACTCAAGAGTCACAGCTTTCTTCTCTTTCTTCACTTCCTCGAGCAAGCGATTGAGCTCGGCATTCTTCGATTCGGCATGTCCAAGCATCTGCAGCGTCTTGCTATGCTCTCTGTCTCGATCAGCCAACCTCTGCTCCAGAGACGAGACCTTCGACATCATTTCAGATCTTTCTCTTATCCTGTCAGCCTTTTGCGTGTCCATCACCTGATACACTGACCTCAGGCTTGAATTCTCCGCAGTCAACCGTTCTAGCCTCTCATTCAAAGTGGATAATTGCTGGCGGTGCAATTCAAGATCGTGCTCGAGCACCGCATTCCGTTCCCGCATGGCGGTCTCACCGGCACTTTGGAATCGAATTTCACCACTCAAAGCAGCAACTGTCTGCTGCAGACCTGCAACCTCTCGCCGGTGAACCTCCAATTCATTCAGCCGCTCTGCGCCATCTAACCTCGACTTAGATACAAGTTCACTTACCTGCTCCTTAACCTTCAGGAAATCCTTGTCTGACCTTGACTTGGACAAAAGCTTGTTAAATTGCTCCTTGACCGTTCGCAAGTCCTTCTCTAGCGGGGTAGTCTCCGTTAAGTCCAAAACTTGTCGGAGTGCTGGAGCTTCAATGCCACGACCATCGACACACTCTCCTCTAAGATTGGAATCCAAATTGTAATCTAGGGTTCCTGCAGGTGGTCGCCGGGGTTTCTTTGTGCTGCGCCACCCATCGATAGGTCCCATTCCTGGCTCCTCAACTGGAAAAGAAAATCTCCGACCACTTCTTCTCACAGCTTCTCCCACAGGGACCTCCCCAACATCAGCCATCCCTGAGGCCTCAGCGAAGTTCCGGAGCACGTACATATCATCAAAGGTTACCCCGGAACCACCATATCCACCGAAAACGTAGAGAGCTTGATTATCTTTAGCAATCAGACTGTGAGCTGCTCGTCCACCAGGGCTAGTCGACAGCACCTCCGCTGCTCCATCCTCAGCTCGTTTGCGAGCTCGCACTTTCGCAACCGATTCTTGGGGAAATAGGTGCCATGTCAAACGAATTTGGCTACCGTAGCCCAAGGCCACCTTGAGTGCACACATATCCCTCAGACGCTCAATCCCATTCCGACCTCCATGAAACACAATCAAATTCTCTCTGAACAAAGTAGCGGCGTGGTTTGAGCGTTGCACTGGAGGAATCCCTTTCACTTGAGGACCTCCCCATGTGTTGGTAGCGCTGTTGTAAACACTGAGGTTGTTGGCAGATCCAATGATGCCGTGCTCGCCTTTACCTCCGTAAATGATCACGTTCTCTCCTACGCAGGTCATGGTGTGATAGCCTCGACCGACGGGAGGAGGACCCTCTGGTTTGAGAATCTCCCATTCCAGCGTATCGGTGTCGAGAATAGCGAGGTCGCTGAGCCACTTGGAGTCCACACCGCCATAACCGCCATACACTAAGATTGCGTTTGATCGCAAGGGATGCGCAACAGCCGCGTGAGTGCCTAGTAATCTGCCCGCCAACGGTCCTGCTGTCGCTAGACTCGTCCATTCGAGAGTCTTGGTGTTGAGCATGTGCACATCACCATACATGACGTCTCTGTCACTCCCACCAATGACCCACAATTCCCCGTCGCCGGTAAGAGTCGCGGTATGGTAAGCTCGTGGACTGAAGGTACAATGAGCCTGCAGCTTCTGCCATTGCTCTGTCTCCGTGTCCAACACCCACCCGTCGTTGAAGAATATGTTCCCGATCCGACCACCGAGCACAAAAATCTTCTTTCCAACCAGCGTAGCGGTGTGCCCTGCTCTGCCCTTGAGATTCCTGTGCCCAGGCAATCGCTGCCACTTGAATTGTACCATCAGTAATGGGCTTTCTCAGCGTCGCAATCACGTCTTCTCCAGCTGCTCATCACACACACTCACTTCTCATCATAAAGACGCAGATCCTCCCTCAATGCTGGCAACCCAAACCAAAACTCTAACACCATAATGCCTTGCCTTCATTCGCAATACACTCTTGATCTTCGCCGCAGTGCGAGTTCACTCATTCCCTCCAGACCACAACAACGAACAACTAACCCCCATGAATCGCCTCAGCTTCTCTAAATTGCAAATCACCAATTACATCCTCCCATTTCAGAAACGTCACAAGCCACTCACTGGATGAAACCACACGATTTCGAATGAGTTCCAAACTCTCTCAAGACTTCGAGCCCAAAACCCGAAATCGGAAACCTTAGCGTTCAGGAACAAAATCTCTGAGTTACAAAAAAAACACTGCTGAGTATTCCTGAATTTGAGCCAAGTCTCAGACTTCCCACAACTGTTCGCCAAATAGAAACGATCCTAATTGGGCGACACAGACCTCATCGCAAATTGAGACCGTAAACTTGAGGTGGTCACAACAATGCTTCGAGCATGAATGTCAAGCACACATTTCGGCAACTCAAAACGAAACAGGAATTCCTGCAGCTGGATCGTTCATCGGAAGCAGAGTTCAGTGTTATGCGATAGATTGAGAGATGGGTTGACATTGTACCGCGATGAGTAGGTTTAATCAGAAAACCCACAAAGCACTGTGGGTGTGGCATCGGAGTCGGTAGCTTGAAGCTCAATCTTTCACCGCAAAACGACGACTGACTGATTACGTGTAAACCCTAATTTCGCTGAAGCTGCTGGGAAAGACTGGAGCTCTTGTGACTATTGGCTTGACTGAGGTCGCATTTCACAAGCTCATCCGTTGGTCTTTCGCCAACCCCAAAATTAGAAGTTCTGAACTCAGTTAATGAAAAACATCACAAAAAGAGTAATAAAAAGTAGAAAGTAAGAGATTTGGGTTTTATATGTCAGAAACCTGTTGTTGGATAGAGTAGTGAAAACTTAATCTAATGTTGTCTGCAAAAAGATGAAAAATGGAACAAATAATACATTTACAACCTATTCTCTAAAATATATACTTCTTTATTATCTTTAATAAATGCATACTTTATTTGCTTTAAAAGATTGTAATTCATTACAAATAATGCATACATTTGGGATACTTTAGTGTGTATAATATTTACACAATCATGCTAAAATGTTTTAAAAATACTATTCAATTCAACCAATATATCCTTGAACTTCCTAGGGCTAATCTTCCCCTTAATTGGGATGTGGGGAAATAATTAGTAATTTTTATTCTTATCCATCTAGACATTTTGAGTAACTCTAATTATGTTTTGACATGCTCACCCCCTGCCCGCCCACATAATTTAAGATACTAGAGCCAAGGGGCAAGATGAAGAGGGTGAAGGGAAAGAATGTAGAATGGCCACCAAAACTTATTTACAAATGAACATGGATTCTGCCAGGGTTCAAACCACAGACCTTGTGCAAAGAAGAGACAACGTTGACCAATTGTACTAACCTCTCCAACTAATGATAATCCCAAAGAATTCCCTATTATATTATATATATGTATATCCAAAAATGTATCGCCTAGCTTGTCGCTTGCTTGTTGCTTTGAAGCAGCTGGCCAAGCAAAATCCTTATAGATGGTTGTGGATGATATTCTGCAAAATAATATCTATCCATGGTACCAATCTACATGATGTTTTGCCAAAGTGCTTAATCACACACAATAAAGGATAAAAATAAAATGGCATCATTATATAATATCATTATCATTTCTTTGTGACAATGAATTTGAGAACCATTGATGTAAAATTCAAAATTGAGAGCACCATTTGTTTTGGAAATAACTTTGGTGTCATATAAATCTACAAATATATATTATAAAATTACTATGTAAAAAAAATTTGACATTTCAAAACATGAAATAAGATCTAATTTTATCTAATTTGATATTTCAAAACATGAAATTATATCTAATTTATTACAAAAATCACATTGAGTCTTTTGTAAATATTATAATATTGTTATGTAAAGCATTATTTATTTAAGATGTAATAGTTGTGGTTGTATTTATTTCACAAACTAATTGATACTAAATTTTTAAAATTTTGATATAATGAAAGAATTTAAATATATCTATTTATCATGTAATATACTCTAAGATGTAATAAAACTTATTTTAAATATTCAATCCATTAAAGAGGTCTTTATGTATAAAAGCTCATTTTAAAAAGCTATGGTTCAAAAGCCTTACCAAGGTTCTTTACTTAGTAAAGAAAAGTTCTTTTTTGGAAATTTTAGCCTTTGGATATAATATGAAGTGAAAAGAAGCCATGAAATGCACCAAATAGATCTTTTTTACAAGTCTAAATGTGTTAGCTTGTGTCTTAATTTCAACAATTATAAGAAGTATAAAAAAATTGATTTATTATTCATTTTAATGGTTTGTAACAACAATTTAAGACATGGCTTCTTAAATTTTTTTAAAAACCACCTCTTAAGATGGGCCCAGCAAAAATTCTGAGAGATAATGTTGTTCATGCCTTGTAGGAAAAAGTACATTCATCTTCAATTTTGGGGGTTTTTGGACTAATTTTTCTAAGTATAAAGCCAAGTAAGTGAGACTTCTCAATTTCAACCAATCAAAAGGATTAAAAAGTTGTGGCCTCTCACCATGTCTCCTAAATATAAAGACCTCCAAAAAAATTAAACACAAAATTTTTAAAAAATATAGAATTAAAAAAATGAAATAAAAATACAAATGCTTAAATTAAAATAGTAGGTGTAAGTGTAGGTGTAAGTGTGTGCACATCAATAAATATTGTAAAGAGGTACTCTTTTATTTGACTATTTTTCCTTTTCTTTAAGACAGAAGATTTAAAACAAAAAATGGTTAGTTATTTATGATATAACTCTCAAATAAAAAAGATGATTCATAAAGACATGTTGTAATAAGAGAAAATTCACATCATTAAGAAATGCAGCTTGATATGTCCAACTCAGCAAGTCATAGACACAAATTCTATGAATGGTTCAACACCAATTGAGGGGACTAATTAAGGCCGGTGAAGTGCAATTCTCGAATCAAACATAACAGTAATTTGAATTGTAGCATGGCAAATTGCAGGACGTAACGAGTTGGTTTCCTGTGTTATAATAATCACCCACTTCCAGAGTCTTACAAGCTAGTCTACTGGAGAGACGCGACTTTTTGGTAAGAGGGGCACTTATCGATAATCTAGAATTGTGATGAGACTAAAAACAAAATCTGCACATTGACTGACACTACTCGCTCTAGAATCCTTTCAAGTCACATTCCCATTCATGGTCTGCCCGATTAACCTATTATTGTTATCTCAACAAATTTGTGGCCTTCCACCTTTCCATCGGACAGCGTGCAGTACAACAAAAAGATTTCGACCCCATCACATGCTAGGACTTCAGAGGCGTGCAGGCAGACAAATGCTTTAAGCTTTTTACACATCTCTGAAGGGTTTTTTACACATCTCTGCAAGGTCTTTTCCAGAGTGTACCTAGCCCTACCAAAGAGGAGTGTGGTTCACCGTGAGAACCAAAAACATATTATGATATGTGGCTAAGTGCCAAGATCATTAATTGGATTCTCCTTCTACTACAAACTAGAAGGTTCTCGAGATTCACATCCTCAAATGCAGGGAGCATAAGAGGAACGAAATAATTCATCAATGAGCATGAACGGGAGTAGGACGAGGAGCAATCTCCTCGTGGAAAAGGGGTAGCTTGTCTCCAGCATAGAACTTGCGCTGCACTCCTTCCTCGTTGATCTGCACGCACATCACCACACAAGTTGCTGAGTAACATGAAACTAAATGAAAATATCGGTTAGCAAGAGATTAGACTATTTGTAAAATCATCTCCAATAAAACATCTCATAATGAAAATAACTAAATTAACAATAAATTTACGCCTAACTAGTGCACATGGCAGCGTCGCTTGTTGCGCGCACACGCACTAGCATTTTATCTTCTTTTAAATGAACTGGATTGATACTACAATGAAAACAAACTGGTAATACATACCGTCACAGTCCGGACAACTCCACCACTAGCACCATCTCGAGCAATAGCCAAAGAAATGGACTTGACTACCAATGCCTGCATTATCATCAGTTTTTACTTCAGGAAACAAACAGGTAGATAGAAAGACCACATTCTCTACTTATAGAAAACGAACTAGAGATACACTGGTCTATAGTAGGCTAAAAATCCTTGCATTTCACACTTAGACTGCACAAACAAAAAAATACACGAAAACCAGTGCTGATGGGGTGACGGTAGACTGTACCTCAGCTTCTTCTTGAGTCATGTTAGGTTTCCAAGCCTGATCCAAGAATCCATAAAGATAGCTAGAACCCGAACCTGAAATTCGCATTCAAATAAACGGAAGATAGACTTAATTCAAGAAAGAAAAGTTTACCACGCCCTCGTTTGATAAGTTCGGAATTAAAAACCAAACTTTGAGAAAATTTTAACTGTATTCATCTATTTGGCGGTTTTGATTGAGCACGAATAACGTCATCCACAATCATCAAATACCAGAACTCGACACCAGGCGGTATCCAAACAGAAATGGTACGGTGAAAGTACAGACCTCCTGTGGCAAAAGGTAACCGCAACAGAGTGCCTCCCAGAGGGATGCCGTACACACTGCCTCCTTCATATTTGTCCCAGCCTGCTACAATTAAACCAGTCTCCAAAAACGACTGCATTTTTTCCAGTTACACAAGACAACCCGTACTAAATGAAAAGCGGCTGGATAAGAAAACCAATGTAATTGATAATCTAAAATACAAATGAAATTGATAACATACAAATTGATAACATACAAATGAAATCCTAAGGTTGCATCAAATAACCGTCTACAGCTACGTAGAGAAGCATATAGAAATTTACCTTATTCTCGTATAAGAGTTCCTTGACAATTGTTGAAGCAGTCTTCACAGTGGATAACCGTCCAAGCTGAATCCTGTGGAAGAAAGAGACTCACGGGATGAGAGAGAATGGAAACAATAAGGATTAGATCTACAAGAAAACTCTGTACCAAAAGTGTCGCAATCAATGCTAACATTTCACATTCAGCAGAAATAGGTCAGAGCGTGGTATGCTGCAGCAGGACTGTTGCATCGTTTCAGCTGCTGGACCCCTAAATGCCCTCCCAGAAGTGTAGTATTTGATGAAACTATGTTATTATGACTTTAATGTTGAGATTGTATGAGGAACGCTTTCACATCAATAGTTTACAAGACTGATTGGTTCCAACACGATGCCTCAAGCAATTTTGGATACATCAACGTCTCATATTTTTACATGTATATTCTCACTGCAGGTAAATAAAAGAACCAACTCTTCATTTTGTTCTCCTTTCACTAAGATACGAAAAGTTAAGCAGAATACAACTTACGTATGTTGGTTGAGGAAGTAGCGCGCGTAATCAGATAACACTTGTGAATCTGCTGCCTGAAATTAGCACATACATATCATAAGATAATTTTCAAGCGATACCCAAGACAGGCTATGACTAGAGTTGAGCAGATTTATAGAAATAAAGGAAACTAAGAACGGTCAGAGAAAAGCATTTCTTCAGATATTCGTGTTACTTACATCAATAAACATAAAATTTACATAATACATATAAATGTTACAATGATTCATATACGCCACATCCATGGAACTTCCTACTCGTTACTTTTGATCAATTGCATCGGAATAATCCAGCGATAATCTGGCTACATACCGATATTTCCGATGATAAAACTTGAAATTACCTCAAAATACATAAATTGGGTGGCAACTCCGTAAAAATACTAAATACAAATCATCCACGTCCAGATACTAGAAAGAGGAGACACTGAACGTGTAGACGCATTACCGAGCCGGAGCGACAGAGATAAACATTGTCAGTAAGTTGAGTGATTTTGTCGGATGCACGATTGGCAACATATACACCTGTGAAGGCAGAACAAAAAAATCATACTACACAATCTCAGAATCACGAATAAAACTATCTCCACAACACGATCAAACCAATTACAATACAAGCTCTACTGTCATCGTGAGAGCCTTGCCCACATAGGATTTCACATAGTCAATCGAAAATTCCAGCAACTCACCAGTAGTGGTACGAGAATCAGCTCCAAGAATTACACCACCATTGTACTCCACAGCCATGATAGTCGTCTGCGAAGTGCACGACCAGAGTGCGTTAGTAGTCGATGAGGAAACCCTAAAACTCTATGCCACCAAAAGTGGCTCAAGAATACGAAAGAAAATAATACTACAGTAATAACAGAGATCAACAGAACTATCAAAACGACCGATACGCAACCCTAGCGACCTAACTTATTGGTTTCATAGCACAAAAAACGGCCAAATCACTCATACGAACCCCCATGCTGTGAGGAGCATCAGTCCACTGGCACGCCATGGGCTCCATGATAAAAACAAAAATAAAAACGTGAGATTATTGGCAACTACTGCGAGTCAAGCGGTGCGAGATCAAACGCAAACGGGGACACTACAGAAGCTTATTCAAGTTCAACCCTTGTTGCCGAAGCCAACTCCTGATACTCGCCACATATCCGCTACATGCCTCGTCTATATGCACCGCCATCCAGTGTACCCGGTCGTACCCGGTTAGCAGTAGTTTCCTAGATTGCAAAGCCAGGTATGCAGTTGTTGAAGGAACAGCTCACCTTTCGAATTCGTATGCCCGAATGGAAGGTCTAGTTTCAAAATTGAATTTGCAAATATATAATCCAAAATAGAATGTGCAGCATAATAAGTAGATACAGGGTACTACCTCAATAACTTCACAATACTTGCATAAACCATATCCAGTTCTTTAGCTTTTAGAATTACATACTTATTGACAATTTGAAGGAGATGTTAGAGAGTATTATTGTCTCCTATAATAAATTTCTATTTTAGAAAATTATATGTTTCATTTTAATTTATTCAAATCATCATGCCTACTTTATATTTTTATATAAGACTAATATTTATAATTTTAATATATATATATATATATATATATACATATAATAATAATAAAAAGATAACCAAATATATATATATATATATATATATATATATATACATATACATACATACATATTAGCATTGAAGCTCCTTCCTTTATTTTAGAAGTGATATGTTAAAGCAAATTCTTTTGATACCCGTGTTGCTAACTTTAGAAGCAAAAGGTAGGCTTATGAGCTTTTTTTGTAGCCTTGTATCGATGTATTTAAAGTCAAACATGAATATATTATATCCTATTACAACATCTGGGTTTATCTTCTAAGTGAGCAAGAAGTACGCTTCTATCAGCTCTCTCTCGTTTATAAATGTTGTTGTTTCTGTATCATCAAGCTCTATCTTGCACTTTCCAATGTATAGAAGGTATTTCTTAGATGTCTCAAGCATGAGGTATCTCTGTGACACTCTAGAGATCATAAAGATCTCATCTTTTTCCACACAGGGATCTGGCATAGCACTGCTGTTAGAAGAATATACTTCTATGTCCATACACATGATTAGTGGTCTTGGCACATCTCTACTGTCTAGGGATTGTATTGACTTCCAACTACATATATATTCAAAGTCTGTAGAATATAGCTTTACACTATTGTTAAAAGATGCACATAGTGCTCTTATCCATCCTGAATAGCTTATGCCTGTAGCAGTAATAAACATTTATTTGATCTTTATATCATCCTCGTATGTTCTTATATTCATCCTCTTCATCACGCTGAAGAAGTGCTCCAAAGTGGTTCTCTTGTAGAAGTAATACTTGATAAACCTCTTGTCACCTTCAAGATACGATCTAAGCAGTCTCTTAGTGCAGAACACTATCTTGGCAATGTTTCTGTGATCGATATACTTACATATTTCGTTCATTCTCTCTTGTACTTTGTTTTTCATGTCAGATACAAGCACATAGCCGTGAACGAGAAATTCATGTGCCCTAATCATAACAAACTTTCTTGTTATAAGATTCCCAAATCCATACATTATAACTCTCTCATCACATGCTCCAACTTTCCAGTCATATATCATACAAGAGACCTCCATAGTGCACATAATTGTTGTGAGAAGATAGTTATATAGGAAGTCTTCAAGCAGTAAATTCTTAGAAGTCAATTAAGAATACCGATTCTTGCATCCTCATCTTTTGAGCGACAAGTAATTATTATTATATTATTTCTCATTCTAGTAAATTCTTTTACAGTTATTATTAATAGCAATATTACTGAGTTGTTACAACATCTCTTTAGCCTTTCATATGTTTCCAATGTGACTTGTAAGGTGCCATTGCCAAATAAAACAAGGTATCTAGACGAGTAATAATATGCAAACTCCTCTCTACTAGAGAACTCCTCTTGCATTACTTTAAGGACAAATACTATGCTTGTGTTAACAAGCTTGGTATTAACAACACTCCACCTCTTACAAATAAGATATAAGTCATGTACAAAGTAGACTCTAAGTCTTTGCTCGTGTAATAGCTCAAAATATGACACCTCGTTCATGGTTACCCTTTCTACACTTGGTGGTCTCCAAAAGCATTCTTTCCACCCGTTTCTAGTTAGTACAGAGACACATTTTCTGTCTACATTTAATTTTTGTTTTGTGAATCTGTTAGGCTAAACTGCATTGCTGCAAATAGTCAGCTGCTCTTTAAATTGTCTTACCACATCACCCCATTGGCCAATCACTAGCTCGCATTGGAGGTATAGAAGTATATGTCAATAACAAAGGATAATGACAGATTCATCATATTCATGCTTTCAGATGTATGGCCCTTTGGTACACGGTATAGACATTCTTATATTAGTATCATCGTGCACATCAAATATATATATATGTTTGTTGAGAATACATACTCTGGTGCTCTATAATAAAGTGTTGGATCTAAGAATATCTCACTGTCTCTAGCATTAAGCAATATCTCCTCTTCCGTCAAGTACCACAGTTCTTGAAGACATATCTAAGGAGGAAAGACCAATTGCTCCCTAGAAATAAGAGATGACAAACAAGAGAGCAATGATGATTTGCTTCTTTTAACACCCACTCGTACCAGGTCTGTAGAGCACATGAGTTTTTAGAGTTCTTTAGGAGCCCTACCAACAATACCCTCTTTCAAAGGATATAGTGGCTTAAATCGCATTATCTTCTTACCACCTCCACTGCTATCAAGTATATTATGAACGTACTTATAATAGTTGGACTCTGGTTGTTTCAGATGATCTGTGGTATAACAGCATAGGAAAAATTCAAACACATCTTTGTTAGGTAATCTGTTCCTTCTGAGTCCAAAAAAGAGTCCTACATCACAGGTGTATATTCTAAAATAAGGACCATCTTTAGGGTATCGCATAGTAGGCCTTCTTTTTGATTTATATCTTTTTTTTTCTGATTCTGTAATTATTATTGGATTAATAGAACACTCTCTTGCATATCCTACTACAAAGAGTTCTGGTACCTCTTCTTTGAGAGCAAACGTTCATGTAAGGTGCTTAGAGGCCTTTTTATCGTTAGCTATAACACTGTACAGCTTAATAAACTCATCTTTTACTTCTTTGTAGACACTAAGTAATAATGAAGCCTGATCTATAACAACATTTATATACTCTTCTCTTTCAATGTTGCATATTGTGATATCTCTGCTTTCTCCTCTTTTAAATGTTATTGTTGCAAGGTCGATATGTACGGAATATTTTGCTTTCATGGACAGTGGAACAGTCCTTTCCTTGAGAAAGAACAGACTAGACAATCTAGGCTCGTTCATTATGATGTTGCACAACAACTCAAGATCTGGTTTTTTTTCACTTACAACAGCAAACAGTTCTATGTTTGCGCTTTCAACACTATTTGCAATATCTACAAAGATATCCTAATAGATTGGCCTAATATCTATAAAAAAATAGCTGCAACAATTTTTTTTATATCAATATTTTACACTACTATCCTGTAGTATATCCCATCACAGGGTAGCTCTTCTCTGTTCCTATTGCACTGTTCTTGCGGAACTCATACCACTTACACATACAATCACTAGAGCACATTTTTAGCAGATCCTCTTGTGTAGTTCTCTTCCCTTGTATTTCTTCTAATTCAACATCTTAGTTCAAGGTAATGCCTTGACACAAGAATGTTAAGTGTAGGATTTGGCTTTAGTTCTTCTGAGCAAGAAGTAATCGTTATCATAATTCGATATGTTCTCGAACACAGAAGCATTAAGAATATAACTAATATGATTGCAAGCTCTATAATGCTCCTTGTAGAGTAGCCTGATAATAGTTAGTTGTAAGATTAAATATATTTCCTCTAATAAGAACATTCTCATTCTTTGTAAGTGCATGAGAGTCCATAAAGTCTCTTGCTATTGGTGCTACAAGACAATAGTCTTGCCTCACATATAGGCTCTTTTTTCGATTACTCTCTATTGTGTCAGGTCCATTTTTGTATCCTCCGTCGAGTATTATACTCCTTATAGCAGAAATCGTGCTATCTGGAGAGTATGAATCTATAATATCTAAGAATATTCTTTTTGATTATAGTTCTATTATAAAACTTATAATTATATGTAATATTTATTTTTAACTTATTTTTATGTATGTATGTATGTCTTATTATTATGATTATGTGGTAACAATGGAATATGTGCATGATATGTGTGGTTATATTATTTGGAGTGTAATTTATTGTGATTTATTATACTAATAATTAGTTATTATAATAGATACCTATTATTTAAGTAAATTAAAATAAATAGAAGTAGGTAGAAACATGTTGGAAAGATATCTTCTTTAAAAAGTTTTGAAGAAGTTTCTTATATAAAAATTAGATATTTAAAATTTTACAGGTATACCATGTGGTTATTATTAGGGACATATACTTTGAAGGTTCATAGAATCTTTTAAAATATTTTAGAAGCTTTTTGAATTAATAAAAGTCGATTGAGAAGCTTCCTAGTTGATGAAAGTAGCTCGAGAAGTTTCCTAGTTAATAGAAGAAGTTCAAGAAGCTTCCCAGTTAGTAGAAGGAATTCAAGAAGCTTCCCAATTGGTAGAAGCTGCTCGAGAAGCTTATTAGTTTGATGGAAGCCGCTCAAAAAGCATCCTAGACAAAAGTATGTATATGAATCGAGGCTGAAGAATTTTTTAGTCTTGACAACATCTCTTTTGGAGTTCTAGTTCATCTTTCTTGATGTTATTCATGTATTCATATGTTTAATTGAAGTTCTTGTTGATTTTTTCTTGAAACCTTGTCCTAATTTAAGTCTCTTGCTTTGTATTTTTGTATCCTTGATAGTTTATTGAGACTAATTTCATCTTCAATATCAATGTTGGATCTTTTTTATTAGAGAGTGGATTACTCCTTTACACAAAGGTATATCAGTGCTTTAGAAGTTGTGGATTATCCTCCTCTAAACTGATATTTTCTTCATCACAATATTGGAGCTTTGTCCGTCTTGTAAGAGAGTGGATCACCCCTCTCTTTGAAGGTCTTAAAGTATTTTAGAGATTGTAGATTATCCTCTTCTAAATTGATGTTGTCTTCTTATAGATTCATTTCTTCTTTCTCTTAGAATGGTTGGAGGTCAAGACATTAGTATGACCAAATTTTCCAAGTCCAAATTAGATACTATTGTAAGTGCTCTTACTACTTTATTTACTAAGAGTGTGGAGATTGAAGGAATTGTTGCAAAACTTTGTAATAATATAACATCCAAAATACCATAATCTAGACTACATCTACTTCCAACTTCTGTGCTTGAGGATGTATTATTATCTATGCTATGCCAAAAAAATCCACATATTCAATAATGTAAGGAGCCTCAAGTTAGTCTTCTAAAAAAATAAGATAATACACGTTGTCATGTTGCGGTTTGGCTATCATGTGAAAAAATTATATATAAATATTTAATATATAATTTACTATATAATTAAATAAAAGTTATATCAATGGATTTTATTGGTTACAAGATATGATTAGATTATTAGTTTAGAAGGAATCCGTTTATTAGGACTATTAATAAGATTTATACAATCTTTTTTTTTTTTTTTATAGTAATTTTGAGGTTGATTTATATTGATAATAATTTTTTATATATCTTAAGTCACCTTTGTTAGATATTGGTGATCCTTAAGATCTTATTTATTTCTTTTATTTGATGTTTAGAACACAAAGTATGTAAATCTTATAAAAAAAAAATGATTAGAAAGGGATTTTTAGTGTGAAAGGGGATAGTTAGGCCATCCATGTGAATGAATGGAGATGGATGATAGAAGTCTCTATTCCTATTGGCCAAAAATCATATCCAATGGGCTTCAAGGAGGCTGCTCGAGGGTTTATTAGAGATTAAGGTTTGTTTTTTGAGAGAAGTCAAATATCAGAGACTAGGATCAGCAAGTTTGGTTTTTTGAATATGGTTTTGGTACAAATTTTGTGGAATTTGGACTTTTCATGAAAAAAATATAGGCGCTCAAAGTTAAGATATAGAAATTGTACCTACTATCACTATTTTGGACATAACTTGCGTGTATAGAGAGCAATAGAGGATTGGCAACTAGGATTGGAAAGAAAACCTTTTTAACTACTCTTTTTATATATGGCTTGATAAAATCTAAGTTGGAATGAAGGAGATATTGGGAGTTGAAGTCAGTGCTTGTAAGCTAAGGGCAGTAAGCGACCCTACTTAACTAATGGTTATGTTTTGAGCTATATCTTAGGCAATTTGATAGATTTTTGGCTCAAAATTTTCAAGAGTGTATATATTTATGTTATAAGACTATGTGCAAAATTTTTGTAGCATTAAAATTTTGGATTTGTAAGATATGAAGAAAATAGTGATTAAGTGTCTCTAAGCTAGGGTTTTAAGCACTTTCTAGGATTTTTAAGATATTAGATGATTGACAATGAATTTGTAATTGATTTTTTTAGTAATAAAGCTTAAAAAAATTATCTACACTTAGAAGAAAATTTTATAGAAATTGAATAGTTGGATCAAGAGTTATTGAATTCTAAAATTCGGAAATTAATAAGTCCTTGCGAGTGAATAAGGTTTTGAAAGATTTTTGTGGAAATTTAAACCTTTTTGTATAAATCTACTTAAATAAAAAAGATTTTATTAATAAAAAATTATATTTTATAATATCTTTATATTATTTGTTTTTTTTATTAAAAAAAATTTACTTATTGGACTCTTGCCAATACGTTTCAAGTAAATTCTCTACAGCCAAGTATCTAATGTATTCTTAGATAGAAGATCATGCTACACGACAACATTCAAAGTTCTAAGGGTTTGTAAATCAAATTCACTTGATAACAGTTCTATAATCTAATATTTATCTAATAAAAGAATCATAGATTAGATTGGTTGACACTTTGCTTACGGAGCAAGCACTATCATTGTTTGTTCCCTTGTTTAAAAAAAGATCACTAATTTTGAGCAACTTTGAAGTTTTCATGGAAGCATTTGGAGAACATGATAAGGCTCGTTGGACAACAACTAAGATCCAAGCATTATATTGTTGTATTATAATTGCTTATAATATGTAAAATTTAGTCAAAATATATTATATGTTTATAGATTCTAATATGTATTAGAATAGTTAGAAAATTAAATTAAAGGGAGTTGGTGTAAGAAACTTTATTTTAGATTTTTATTTAATTTGGTTATGGTGTTTAAATTATATAGGACCTAAGTATTTAGTACAAAGCCTTGAGAAGAAATTGGGATCTAAAGAACAAGAATTAAACTACTAAGAGGCTTATTTGGAAGGATGAAAATAAATTGTGGATGAATGAAGACAAGGAGTGAAGTTCTTCATTCTTATTGGTCAATGGTCATGCCCAATAGGCTTTGAGGAGGCTGCTCGCAACAAGAACAAGGATTTTAGCAATTTCAAGAATGGCATTCAAGAATCAAAGATTAGGATTAGAAAGCTTATTTTTTGTACTATAATTTCGGTATAAAAATCAAGAGATTTGGAGTCTTTATGAAGGAAGAGTAGGCGCTTGAAATTAAGGTGTACAAATTGTACCTATTGTCATTCTTTTGAAGATACAAGGAGTTATATGAGAGCTTTTGGAGATTGGAAGGTGCAACTAGAGAGATGATTTCAAGCTCTATATCTAATATGGAAGAATTTCTATATTTAAAATTTTGAAGAAGGAGATAATAGGAATCAAAGATAATAGAATTTGAATTCTAAGGCAATAACTAGGCCATTTTGTTGATAGTGATGGATTTTACCATATCTTGAGCTTTTAGATGAATTTTTGTCTAAAATTTCTAAAAAGGTGTATAATTATATTAAAAAGATATGCATCAAAGTTTCATAGCATTTAGACTTTTAGTTTGTGAGATATGAAGAATTTAATATACAGGTATTTGTAAACAAGGCTTTGAAGCTACTGTTAGGATTTTGGCGATATCTAAAGATTGGTAATGAATCAATGGTTAAAATTTTTGATAATAGTTGTTAAGAATACATTACTACTTCATGTTTATTTTGAATGGATTTAGATAGTTGAATTAAAAGTTATGGATTGTTGAAGTTTGGAAAAAATTCCCTTATAATGGATGAATGAAGGTTTAGAGTATTTTGTTATATTTTGAGTGGTTTGATGAAATAAAACTTATGTATTGGATGTAATAGCCCTATGAAGGAGGCTTTTATATAAATTTGGAGATTTGATTATATTTGGATCTTAATTGAATAATTAGTGGCAACTAGAAGCCTAGCCCTTTCTTAAGGCAAATTCTCTCTATCACAACAACGTCAAGGGACACACTTTGTATTAGTCTATGCATCCAATTTTAAGCAATTAGTGTACGACATCAATTGGAACAAAGAAGTCCTAATTAGCCAATTTTATTAAAAAATCAAAAAATGATGTGAAAGATTTGTTATTTTTGCTTCCTGATTCACAATCACTCAATGAAGCCATTAGCCATGCTCTAAATTGTGCTAATCAATTATTTCAATGGTGACAAGATCAATGTTCATAGATTTCAATAAGACAACACGCAATTCGACATATCCCTGTTACATCAATAAGCATTTTGAATTCACATTCAGAAATAGAAGATATGCAATTTAATGCAGTATGATTTAAATCTCTTAGTCCAAAAGAAAAGAAGTGTTGGAAGAAGATCTATACTTGTATTGTAGCAAGAAAGGCCATTAGATTGATAATTGCTTGAAGAAAAAAAATTGATATATTATCAAAATCAAGTATGCAATTATTTAAAAAAACGACAATATTCAGCTACAATAGGAACTGTTGTTCTATTATGGTTTGGCTACCATGTGAAAAAATTTAATATATATTTAATATATAATTTATTATACAACTAAGTGAAAGCTATAATAATAAATTTTATTGATTATAAGATGTAGTTAGCTTGTTAGTTTATAAAGAATCCATCTAAAAAGGTCATTATTGAGGTTTATACTTTATTTTCTTTTTGATAGTAATTTTGAAGTTGATTTATATTGATAGTAACTTTTATATATTTTAAGTCACCTTTGTTAGACATTGGTGATCCTTAAGATCTTATTTAATTCTTTTATTTGGTATTTAGAACACATATTATATAAATCTTATAAAAAAAAAGAATTAGAAAGGAATTTTTAGTGTGAAAAGGGATAATTAGGCCATCTATGTGGATGAATGGAGATGGATGATAGAAGTCTATAATCCTATTGGCCAAAAATCATACCTAATGAGCTTCAAGGACGTTGCGTGAGGATTTATTAGGGATTAGGGTTTGTTTTTGGAGAGGAGTCAAACATCAAAGGCTAGGATCAGCAAGTTTGGTTTTATGGATATGGTTTTGATACAAATCTTGTATGATTTGGACTTTTTATGAAAGAGATATAAGCACTCAAAGTTAGGGTGTCAAAATTGTACCTACTATCACTATTTTGGGCATAACTTGTGCATACAAAGAGCAATAGGAAATCAGCAATTAGGATTGAAAAGAACACTTTTTTAACTACTCTTTTTGTGCATGGCTTGATAAAATCCAAGTTGGAATAAAAGAGATATTGGGAGTTGAAGTCAGTGCTTGTAAACTAAGGGTAGTAAGTGACCCCCCTTAACTATTGGTTAAATTTTGAGCTATATCTTAGGCAATTTGATAGATTTTTGGCTCAAAATTTTCAAGAGTCTATATGTTTATGTCATAAGACTATGTGTAAAAATTTTGTGGCATTAAGATTTTGGATTTGTGAGATATAAGGAAAATAGTGCTCAAGTATCTCTGAGCTAGGATTTTAATCACCTGCTAGGATTTTTGAGATATCGGATGATCAGAAAAAAATTTATGGTTAATTCTTTTTTGTGATGAAAATTAAGAGTATTATCTATATAAAAATTTTATAGAAATTGAACAATTAGATTGAGAGTTATTGGACTCTAAAGATTAGAAAGAAATAAGTCTTTATGAGTGAATAAAGTTTTGAAGGGTTTTGTAGAAATTTGAACCTTTTTTGTACAAACCTACTTGAATACAAGCAGATTTATCTATATAACTTCTCTTTTGTAATATTATTATTTTATTTGTCCTTTTTTTAAGAAAAAATCACTTATTGAAGTTTAGCCAATAAATTTCAAGTAAACTCTCCACAACCAAGTATCCAATATATTTCCGGATAGAAGTTCACGCCATACGACACCGTGCGGTTGGATAATCTAATATTACAAAACTATTTAAGTTCCTCTCTTTCTGCTCAATTTGCTTATTGTTTTACAATCTCTTTGTATTTTGGCATCTAAAAGCTTCAGACGATTGTTTTATTAGATTCAGAGGCATCTGCTTATTTTATAGATGAGGCATTCACTAAGCTTCACAAAATTCATCTAGTATAAAAATCCAAACCTATTCATGTAAAAATAATAGATGGATGATTTTTATGCTCTATTAGTGTCATCCATGAAACCACATCCATAGAAGTGTTGTTCAAAGATCATAGAAGCTAGATTAAGTTCAATGTTAGTAAGACTCCTTCAAATCCTATTATTCTTGGGCTATCTTGGTTAAAAAAGCATAATCCATCTATAGATTAGAGGCCCCAAAGAGTATCATTTTTAATAGAGATCTCTACAAAAAAAACTTGTAAAAAGCCACAAATTAGTAAACCTTTATTTGTTGGAACAAGAACTTTTATAAGATTGACCATAGAAGGTATACTATTTGTTATTTATGCGACTCCAATTAAAAAAGATATGACTTCTTTGGTGAATATTTCAGAGCAATATAGCAAATTTTAAGATGTTTTTCAAAAGAAGAATGCTGATATATTCCTGGAGCACCAACCATACAATTGTGTTATAGATCTTCACAAAGAAATGCAACCACCTTTTAGCCCAATCTATAATCTTTCTCAAAATGAGCTTTCAATATTGAAGGATTATATTAATAAAAATCTTGCAAAGAACTTCATCATGCATTCAAAATCTCTAGTAGATGCACCTATATTTTTTGTGAAAAAGAGGATGGTTCTTTATATATGTGCGTTGATTATTAAAGATTGAATAAGATAACGATAAAGAATCATTATCCACTACCGTTAATCTTAGGACTTTTAGAACAACTCGGCCAAGCCAAGATCTGTACTAAGATATATCTTTATGGAGCATACAAATCAAGGAGGGAGATGAATAAAAGATTGCATTTCCAACAAGGTATGGATATTTTGAATATAATGTCATGCCTTTTGGACTAACAAATGTACCTGCTATCTTTCAACATTTAATGAATGACATCTTTCAAGAATACTTAGATAAGTTTGTCGTGATCTATCTTAATGACATCTTGATCTACTCAAAAAAATTAGAGGAAACACAAGAGGCATGTCAAATTGATATTATAAAAGCTGTAAGATATAGATTTCTATGTCAAATCACAAAAATATATATTTTAACAGCTCAAGATAGAATTTTTGGAATACATCTTATCTATTGAGAGTTTGACAATGGATTTTAAGAATATACAGGGGATTATATAATAGATCATTTCAAAGACTGTAAAAGACATACAATATTTTTTTAGATTTGTTAATTTCTATCGGATCTTTATCAAAAATTACTTTCAAGTTGTCGCCTTTCTTACTTGATTGATATATAAAGACAAGTTAGAATAGAAGCATTAAGCGGAGAAGGCATTTCAAAACCTCAAGATGGCGTTTACTACAACTTTAATATTGGTGCATCCAAACTTTACAAAAGCATTCTACATAGAGGCTGATGCTTTGGATTTTGTACTAGACGCTATACTTTCACAAATGGATATAAACAACAAACTCTATCCTGTTGCATTTTATTTTTAAAAGTTCTCTGCTATCAAAATTAATTATTAAATCCACAATAAAGAATTTTTTTCTATTATAGATTCTTTTTAAGAATGGCATCATTTTTTTGAAGGAGAAATACACCTTATAATTGTATATATAGATTACAAAAATTTAGAATATTTTATGTCAATTTAAGTTTTTAATTGCGGCCAGGCTTGATAGAATATGTCACTATTTCAATTTAACTTTGTTATTATTTATTGCTCTGAGAAGCAACAAAGATTGTTTAATACTCTATTGAGGAGATTATCACTTGTATCAAGGATAAGAGAGGTAGCGTTTGATCAACAATATACAACTTTATTAAAATCGGAGTAATTTTCCTTTGCACCACTATTACATTGACACTTATTGATTCTAGTTTCTTCAATGAGGTGCGTACTACAACCACTAATAATGCTTTGGCCCTTGATGTCAAGCGTTGCTTGAAAGAAAATGTTGATAAATTTAAACTTAAAGAAGACCTTCTATACTTTGAAAAACGTTTGTATATCCTAGAAGGACCAATATGATTGTACGTTCTCTAATCTTGCCATGACTTTTTAGCTATAGATCACTTTGGATTTAACAAGACTTTGAAATTTATTTTCCAAGATTTTTGGTGGCCTCAAATATAGAAGGCAATGAAGGATTTTGTACTCTCTTGTAACATCTGTTCAAGGTTGAAAAATCCTCAATATCATCTTTATGGACTCTTACAATTCTTTCTTATTCCAAGACAATCATAGTCTTCTATGTTGATGGATTTTATTACAGATCTATCGCCATTCAATTCATTAGACAACATCTTTGTAGTAATTGATTGACTTATAAAAATAACTCATTTCATTTCTTGCAAAAAGACTATGTCTAATAAAGAAATGGCAAGGCTCTTTCTGAACAATATATATTGATATCATGGCCTAATGGATGATATTGTATCTGATCAAGGACTCTAATTCATATCTAAGTTCTAGAAATATCTTTTTAAAATATTAAAGATTGATATTAAACTTTCTTCGGCTTTCCATCCTCAAATTCACGGCCAAATAGAATGAATTAACTAAGTTTTGAAACAATATTTATGATGTAGCATTATTTATCAACAAGACAATTGGATCTTATATCTATCATTTATAGAATTTATATAAAATAATACTTTTCATGCCTCAACTTAGCAAATATTATTTTATTCCAACTATGGATATTTGTCAAGGACAATAACTGGATAAAATCAAATAAACAAGTGAGACCTCTCTCAAAGAAATAAATATAAAGAAGTATATGTATTAAAAAGAAATTGGAATGGCTAATGCCAAAAGACAAGAAAACTAGAGACTCTTGAATTAGACTGGAAACAAGAAAGGAGTTGACAAGAGTGAAGAAGGCTTCACTCTTGTCTCTATTTATACTATCTTCCTAAGAACTAAGTGGCGATGTTCTATAGGACCTCCAACACGTATCCAATTTATAAGACATGCGTCCAAGTTGCAAGACACGTGTCGAACTTGCAGGATAAGTTTCCTATATGTTCGCCACGTATTTAGCTTGGTCTTCAAGCTACCAACATGTGCGACATGTGGCTAACTTATTGACCAAGTTTCTAATCCAAAAGTCTATTATGGACACTTATAAAGTCAAAGCAGCGTTTATGAAGTTTCTAGGAAGTTTCTCTAAAGATATTATGGAATTAACTTGCTTTTACCTTCTTTTATCTAGTTCTATCTGATCATATAGGTAACTATGTATATGTCCGTGACAATATCATATTAACTATTCTAAGTCATTCTTTATAGAAATAGATGCATTAGACTTTGCTATAAGGGCGGTAATCTCACAAATAGGAGTAGATGATAAATTCTACCCAGTAGCTTTTCAATCTATGAAAATTTTAACAGCACAAATCGACAAGAAAATCCACAATAAAGAACTTCTTGCAATTGTGGATTCTTTTTAAGAATGGCGTCACTATCTAGAAGGTGCTTCTAATTCAGTCACCGTATATACAAATCACAGTCATAGATTGGAAGATTTCAAAAACAATAAGGGATGTACAATACTTTTTGGGATTTGTTATTTACTATCAAATCTCCATTAAGAACTGTTTTCAACTTACAGCTCCACTTACACACTTAAATTGTAAGGACAAACTCAAGTGGAGCAAAGAAGCAAAAGCACCATTTGAAGCTTTGAAGACATCTTTTATTTTTGCACCAATCTTATATCTGTCAAGGACAATAACTAGATGAAATCAAATAAAAAAGTGAGACCTCTCTCAACAAAATAAATATAAAGAAATATATGTATTAAAAAGAAATTGGAATGACTAATGCCAAAAGACAAGAAAATTAGAGACTCTTGAACTAGACTGGAAACAAGAAAGGAGTTGACAAGAGTAAAGAAGACTTCACTCTTGTCTCTATTTATACTATCTTCCTAAGAGCTAAGTGGCGACGTTCTATAGGACCTCCAACACGTATCCAATTTACAAGACACGTGTCCAAGTTGCAAGACACGTGTCGAACTTGCAGGGCAAGTTTCCTATATGTTCGCCACGTATTTAGCTTGGTCTTCAAGCTATCAACATGTGCGACATGTGGCTAACTTATTGACCAAGTTTCTAATCCAAAAGTCTACTATGGACACTTATAAAATCAAAGCAGCGTCTATGAAGTTTCTAGGAAGTTTCTCTAAAGATATTATGGAATTAACCTGCTTTTACCTTCTTTTATCTAATTCTATCTGATCATATAGATAACTATGTATATGTCCGTGACATTACCCCCCCTTTAAAGGACGAGTTCCACGAGGAGCGGTGATTACATGTGTAGAAAGTCTAAGATGCGGCGAATAGTATTTGCCACATATTCTGATCTTTGTTCTCTTCAAAAGTAATTGATGGGTCCTCTCAGCCATCGATAGTGTTCTATTCCAGGGCGAGAAGACCACCTTGTTATTTGATCATTGTTGTGACCTTTATAACTTCCTTCGAATATCACATCTAGAACACCGTCAGGAGTTGTTCCTATCTCCAATAAAATCACCAAACATTGAGAATCTCTTTCAAGGTCGTGATACCAAACACGTTATATCTCGCCATCTATTTGAGGAAGAACATGTCGTTCTTGAAGATCTTCATCTCGGTTGCATCGTCTTGAGGGTTGTGACAGTCGCAATGTCTCCTCTGGTAGGTCAGCAAATGAAGGCTCTTGAGTCAAATCTGCTGGCTGTTGATTCTCCATCTCCTTAGCGTCACAAAATACAAAGAAGCTACAAACAAGGATAGAAAGTTGAATGTTATCTTGCCTACATCTTGTTTCTTTTATAGGAAAAGTCTTCATCTTGGTTTCGATGGATATTGTTGATGAAAGGTCTCCACCTTCCTCGCTGCATTTGCCAAATTTTTTGCTAGTTTCCATGTGCGCTCACTAATATCGTATCCGTGCTAGTGAACAAGATATTCCAACCTATTTTGGCGCCGCCTTGAATCTAAGACTTCTTCTACTTCAAATTTGTCATTATTGTTCACTTCTATAGGAGGAGGTGGCACTTGTCTTCTTCTTGGTATGTTCACTGTCTTATATGGTTCAAGAAGAGACACGTGGAATACAGGATGGATTTTCATAGACTCTAGTAGGCGTAATCGATATGCAACTGGATTAATTTGTTCAGAAATATAAAAAGGTCCAAGCTTGCGATAGTCCAACTTGTCACAAGGTCGCGTAGTCTTGATATTGCGACGAAGTAGCCATACCTTGTCGCCTACGTTGAGTTGTGGTTGTTCCTTTCGATACGCATCAGCATTTATCTTTTATCGTTCTTGAGCTTCCTTTAATTGTGCCTTCATTGTTGTATGTAGTTCTGACAAATGATTTACCAAGTCTTCCGCCGTAGGATTGTCAATTTTCGAATAGTCAAAAGTATCAAGTCGTGGATGGTAACCATAATTGGCAAAGAAAGATGTTTGTTGTATAGAAGAATGTATCGTATTATTATAAGCAAACTCTGCCAATGGTAAATGAGTTGTCCAATCATCTTGTTGGTAGTTGATGGTACATCTCAAATACTGTTCCAAGACTTGATTTACGCACTCCGTTTGTCCATCAGTTTGAGGATGGAAAGCTGAAGATAGCTTTATATCCACCTTTAGAATCTTGAAAAGCGTTCTCCAAAATCTCGATACAAACTGAGTTCCCCTATCCGATATAATATCCTTAGGTAATCCATGATAGCGGTAGATATTGTCAAGGAAAAGCTTAGCTGTTTCTTTGCGTGTGATAGATTTTTTACATGGTATAAAATGTGCCATCTTAGTGAAATGATCTACTATCACGAATATAGAGTTATAAGAACCTGAGTTTGGAAGATCCGTGATAAAATCCATAGACACAGAAGACCATGGTTGTTCTGGAATGAGTAATGGCTGAAGAAGTCCTTAGGGTCGGTGGCGAGGAGTTTTTGATCTTGAACAAACATCACATGCTTTTACAAAATCTTTGAATCCCTTCCACATTTGAAGCCACCAAAAATCTCTAGATATCAATTCTAGAGTCTTATTGTACCCAAAATGTCCTGCTGCCGGGAAGTCATGACGAGCTTGAAGAATACGTAATCGTACTTCACCTTCTGGAACATATAAGCGCCCTTCGAAATAGAGTAGATTTTTCTTGAATTCAAACTTCGAAATATCATGAGACTTAGAAGAATTATTCTTAATTTCATGAATAAGAGAATCTGAGGACATATTTAACTGGACTTGCTTGAAAAAAGTTGAATCAATAGTTAATATTGATTTCGTTGCCCGAAGATGAAATTGCTCCGATTTCAAGAGAGTCATTCTTTGTTGATCAAAAGCTGCATCTCCTTCTTTTGGTGCAAGATAAAAACGTCTAGAAAGTGCATCGGATAGACCTTATTGTTTTCCTGGCCGATATGTAATAATGAATTCGAATCTTGATAGAGACATGCTCCAACGAGCCTGACGACAATTCAACATGTGTGTTGACATGAAATACTCGAGGTTCTTGTGATCCGTTGTCGGGTAGAGAGAATTCGCCTTGGGAAAACGCCAGGTTCCTAGCTGCTACTAGAACTTGCAGGGAACATGAGAGGAAGCCGTGCAAGTATCTTTTATACTTGCACAATATTTATTCAAGTTTTCAAGTTATACTTGTATTATACTTGTACAAGTCTTGTATAAATATAAAGTATAAATACTTGAATAATACTTATATAAATACTTGTATAATACTTATATAATACTTATATAAATACTTGATATAATACTTATATAATCCTTAGTATAATACTTGTATAAATACTTGTATAAATATTATATATAATACTTGTAGAATACTTGTATAAATATTTGATATAAATACAAGTATATATACTTATATAAAAGGTATAAGCAAAGTATGTATGTATTCAAGTATACCTCAAAATACAACCGCATATGAGGAATACAAGTTATACAACAAGCTGAAACTAAATAAATCACTAAAAATTCATCCAAAGGTCGAATCAAGCGTGCTTACAGCCTATGGAAAGCCAATAATCCATTGTAAAACATATCAAAATTTCACAAATAGATGACTTACCATTTAAAAGTTATGGCTAAAAGAAGTAGGCGCTAAAATTTCCAAGCAAATGCAAAGGCAGCAAAGCTCCTCTTCACTTCAGCCTTTGTTGTGATCACTTCCCTTCTCCAAATTGGACATGCAATAGCTTTTTAGAAAGCTCACTCCATCATCTAGCTTGTCCTAAAATTTTGCATGCATGCCTCTCAAACTCCAGTTTTTGTAGCTAGTCGATTCTACTCTTCAAACCCTAGCAACAATTTTCCCTCTTTGACACTTCACGGCTCATAAAAATTTCATCAAAGCTCCAAATGTATTGATTTCTATTTTTGTGGAAAGCTTATACAAGTTTCTATAAGCACCTAAAATATCAAAAAGATTGAAGAAACTGCCCGACTTGGGTGGTTGAACAAAGTCTCTGCCCCTCTTTGTCGGGTGGCAGCAAACCCTTTCCCACTCTCAAGCTCACAACTTTTGCTCTCCAACTCCAAATGCTACAAGAGATGTCTTGATAGAAAGCTAGCACAATTTTCCACACTCTTTGTAAATTTCACTAAGAAAGAGTTGAAATCAAACTTGCAGTGGCAGCTCGAAGTTTCTGCCCCTCTTCGTCGGGTGGCAGCAAACCTCACTCTACTAAAACAAGCATAACCTTTTGTTCACAACTCCAATACAAGCAAGTGAGTAGGTTCTAGAATCCTCACAACTTGAAGAACACACCCACCAATTTTTACTACAAACACTTCTATCTCCTCGGAGCTATCTCTCTCCAAAGTTCACTACTCAAAAACTCCTTCTCCTCTCGGTCTAACAAGAGGAGTATATCTCCCTTTCTTTCTATAATAGACTATGAGACGCCCACATGGGCAGCCAAATCCTATTGGATGGGCCTTATTCACCCAATGCTCTTCTTTCTTACCTTCATAAGGTCCATTCTACCTCAAAAGTCAACAAGAAAGGTAAAACAACCTTTACTTTTCTTCTAATTACAAAAGAGTCTATTCTAGGATATAAATAAGGTAGAAACAAAACAAATAGCCATCTTAATTCACTAACTAAGTGGCTAAAATAAATCCTCTCCTTATAATATCTTCTAAAATAACCTCTAACACTCACACATATATTAACAATAGATACAAGATTTTTAATATTTTTATACACTGCACGTAAATGCAGTACGACATGCTCCCCCTCTAAACCTGCACATCCTCCGGTATGTGCCAAGTTTAATCCTCTTCATCCTCCATTTCAATCTCTTCATCACCTTGTGATATTTCTTTGTTCCCTGATGGAGTTAAGAATTCTTCAAGATCATTGGTTTGAAACTTTCCATCCCTTCTTCTATATGTTTCCACATTATTTGAAACTCTTAGTATTGATTTCTAGCTTATTTCAATGGGCCATTTTCCCCTGTCAAAAATTCTTCTAGATATGATTTTTATCTGGAAGCCAAGAATAATCAAAGCTAAAATCATATCTTCAAGCTCTCCAAGCTTCACAATTGTCCAAAATAAATGATAATAGTCCACCTTCTCTTCTTTACCACACTCAAAGTTGTAGTTATTTGCATAGATAAGTACCTTTGTATCCTTGTGAATCATCTTTTCATTTGTTATTTCTTCAACCACACATTCTTGAATTTGGATGGTCTGGGCTTCTTTTGTTAAGCCTTGCGCTCCTCCATATTCAAATTCACCTTGATTTTGGATATATATTGTATCCATAATAATCCTTCTTTTATTCATATTCATTCCAACAAACATTTGTAAAATCTCATCTTCCATTTCTCCATTGAAAAATTCTTCTATTTCTTCAACTTTCTCTTCTTGAGTTTGTAAGGCCTGGACTTTTATATCAGTCTCTAATCCCCTCTTCGTTATTTTCCACCATCTTCTCACATTCCACAAAACTTTTATCTTTGGTTATATCACTTTTGTTGCTAACCATGCAGGTTTGTGCAAACATTTGTAAGATCATATCTTCCTCCTCATTAGTCAAATAATCATTTTCTTCTTTAACCATTTGACCATTACTAGCCTTCTCTTCCATAGCTTTTCCATTAGAATGAGCTTTTTTTTTCTTTTCCTTGGCATTGACTGTCCTCTCATCCCATTTTTCCTTTAAAAGTGACCCTTCTCCTGGATGAACAAAGACAGAGGACCTCCCAATCTTGTCAACAACACCCTTCAAAGCCTTGGTAGTTCCATTGCCTCCAGCTTGAGTTCTATATTGATCCATAAACATTGCCAAAGCTCCTAGAGTGGTATCCATGTTTGATTGGGCTTCAAAGAAAGCCCCTCTAGTATCCTCCATATTGCCTTAGCCAAAACTAATAGCCCCAAAGCAGCTCTCAGTGGAAGCACCAAATGTGTCAGGTAGAGAGAATTCGCCTTGGGAAAACGCCGGGTTCCTAGCTGCTACTAGAACTAGCAGGGAACATGAGAGGAAGCCGTGCAAGTATGTTCTATACTTGCACAATATTTCTTCAAGCTTTCAAGTTATACTTGTATTATACTTGTACAAGTCTTGTACAAATATAAAGTATAAATACTTGAATAATACTTATACAAATACTTGTATAAATACTTGTATAAATCCTTGGTATAACATTTGTACAAATACTTGTATAAATCCTTGGTATAATACTTGTACAAATACTTATATAAATATTATGTATAATACTTGTAGAATACTTATAGAATACTTGTATAAATACAAGTATATATACTTGTATAAAAGGTATAAGCAAAGTATGTATGTATTCAAGTATACCTCAAAATACAACCGCATATGAGGAATACAAGTTATACAACAAGCTGAAACTAAATAAATCACTAAAAATTCATCCAAAGATTGAATCAAGCGTGCTTACAGCCTATAGAAATCCAATAATCCATTGTAAAACATATCAAAATTTCACAAATAGATGACTTACCATTTAAAAGTTATGGCTAAAAGAAGTAGGCGCTAAATTTTCCAAGCAAATGCAAAGGCAGCAAAGCTCCTCTTCACTTCAGCCTTTGTTGTGATCACTTCCTTTCTCCAAATTGGACATGCAATAGCTTCTTAGAAAGCTCACTCCATCATCTAACTTATTCTAAAATTTTGCATGCATGCCTCTCAAACTCCAGATTTTGTAGCTAGTTGATTCTACTCTTCAAACCCTAATAGCAATTTGCCCTCTTGACACTTCACGGCTCATAAAACTTTCATCAAAGCTCCAAATGTATTGATTTTTGTTTTTGTGGAAAGCTTACACAAGCTACTATAAGCACGTAAAATATCAAAAGATTGAAGAGACTGTCCGACTTGGGTGGTTGAACAAAGTTTCTGCCCCTCTTCATCGGGTGGCAGCAAACCCTTTCCCACTCTCAAGCTTACAACTTTTGCTCTCTAACTCCAAATGCTACAAGAGATGTCTTGATAGAAAGCTAGCACAATTTTCCACACTTTGTATAAATTTCACTAAGAAAGAGTTGAAATCAAACTTGCAGTGGCAGCTCGAAGTTTCTGCCCCTCTTCGTCGGGTGGCAGCAAACCTCACTCTACTAAAACAAGCATAACTTTTTGTTCACAACTCCAATATAAGCAAGTGAGTAGGTTCTAGAATCCTCACAACTTGAAGAACACACCCACCAATTTTCATTACACACGCTTCTATATCCACCGAGCTATCTCTCTCCAAAGTTCACCATTCAAAACTGCCCCCTTTCCTCGGTCTAGCAAGAGGAGTATATCTCCCTTTCTTTCCATATTAGACTATGAGACGCCCACATGGGCAGCCAAATCCTATTGGATGGGCCTTATTCAACCCATGCTCTTCTTTCTTATCCCTCACAAGGTCCATTCTACCTCAAAAGTCAACAAGAAAGGTAAAACAACCTTTACTTTTTTTCTAATTACAAAAGAGCCTATTCTAGGATATAAATAAGGTAGGAATAAAACAAATAGCCATCTTAATTCACTAACTAAGTGGCTATAATAAATCCTCTCCTTATAATATCTTCTAAAATAACCTCTAGCACTCACACATATATTAACAATAGATACAAGATTTTTCATATTTTTATACACTGCACGTAAATGCAGTACGACATGCTCCCCCTCTAAACTTGCACATCCTCCGGTATGTGCCAAGTTTAATCCTCTTCATCCTCTGTTTCAATCTCTTCATCACCTTCTGGTATTTCTTTGTTCCCTGATGGAGTTAAGAATTCTTCAAGATCATTGGTTTGAAACTTTCCATCCCTTCTTCTATATGTTTCCACATTATTTGAAACTCTTAGTATCGATTTCTAGCTTATTTCAATGGGCCATTTTTTCCTCACAAAAGTCTACCACTTTAATGCTCGTGGAACCGGTATTGGCTTCAAATCCCATGGCACATGTGGTATTATAAAAATAACCATGGGTGCTACTAAACCTGGTCGCACACATCCAATCTCATCTGGTGAAGAGGCAAAGGCCTTTCCATGTTTTGAGAGCATCTCTTCAAACCTCTTTTCTTCTTGTTCTAACAAGAATTCTCTCCCTCCAATCTTCAAGTTTGCTAATGTTTCTTTAGTAAACTTGTGCCCAATCTTCCTAGCTTCTCTTAAACTTGGCTCCTTCTCTGCTTGTTTGATATGCTCATCAGTATCCAATGGAAGTTGAGTTGCTATAGGCTTTACCTTTTTGGCCACTGTTTTATATTTTGTATTTACTATGGCCTCAAGATCCAACTTATAATTTTGGCATAAATCCTTGCTTTCCATTGCATCTATTATTTTTTAATACAATACTCTCGAGTGAATTTCAATCATAATATCTGTACCATTATTTTCTTTTTTTTTAATTTGCAAGTTGCATAAAACTTGCAATATATCATCTCCAATGCCTTTTTCCTCATATATTCCAAAAATATACTCACCATTTAAAAGAGCCTTTATATTTTTTAGATTTTTTTCCATCTTTTTAATGATCTTTTTATTTACAGGGTCCAGATCTTTTATATCCATAAACTCACAAATCCACACTTAGTCATTCCAACAAATCTACTTTTAATGCCATGTATATTGGGGAGCTCAAAAATATTCGGTCCTTCTGCACCCGTGGATCCCCATTCTCCACGAGTGCAATTCAGAAATCCGAAAAGTGTAAAGAATTAGGCAGAGGCCCATCCCTAAGACAAACTCGATGCCTCTCATGTTCAGACTTCACTGTCAAGAATTGTACAGATTTCTTGCCATCACAGCTTCGAATTCGTGCATAATGAGATTCATCATTCAACACCTTGGTTTCCATTCTTGATGCAGTGATGTAAGGTTGTCCTAATATCACGGGATAAGGACCATCATTTTGAACAAAAAAATTTTGTTCTACTTCTACATCTCCAATCTTTGTCGCAATTGCCGGACAAGCTCCAAATAATTGTGTTCGCCCACAATTTGTAGCCCTCATAATCCATCCATGATTAGTATCAATTGGCCATTTATTTTTCTCATAAATATTTCGAGACATAATGTTTATCTCTGAGCCATGGTCCACAAGAGCCAAAATTGATTCATCTAATCCTCCAAGTTTGACCCTTGTCTCTGTGGTAGCTCTAGCCCAAAATGGTTGAATATAATCTATTCCTTCCTTGTCTTCTCTATCAATCCCATGCACAATTGCACAATCAAAGGTCCTCACTTCTACCTCAGTATTTCTCCCATGTGCTGCCACAAATACTAATCCATCCACTACTTCTTCTTTCTCTTCTTGAGTTTGCAAGGCCTGGACCTTTATGTCATAGCCTTTCATCCCCTCTTTGTTATTTTCCACCATCTTCTCATATTCCACAAAACCTTTATCTTTGGTCATATCACTCTTGTTACTGACCACACAGGTTTGTGCAAACATTTGTAAGATCATATCTTCCTCCTCATTAGTCAAATAGTCATTTTGTTTTTTAACCATTTGACCATTATTAGCCTTCTCTTCCATAGTTATTGGATCACACATCAAAGCAAATACTTGTCCAATTTCAAATTCCTCATCTTTGGTCATATGCGTGTCTAGAGCCTTCATCATGACTGTTTCAACTGTCATCTGTCTCTTCCTCTTAATGACATCAATGATCAATTCATGAAAATCTTTTTTAGCAATGCCAAGATCCTCTCTCAATGTAAATTCAATCTTGGCATCCAAGATTCTTTCTACCAACACCTCTTTCATATCAATGGAAGACTCAATGTCAGATTGTAACTTATAGGCAAGTCCCTTACCTTTTCTTTTAGAATCAGCTTTCTTTTTCTTTTCTTTGGCATTGTCTGTCCTCTCCTCCCATTTTTCTTTTAGAAGTGGCCCTTCTCCCGGATGATCAAAGACAGAGGACCTCCCAAGTCTTTGCCGTGTATGAGCAGCAGGACCTTCTACCTTTTCACCTTTTTTGAGCTCCTGGATTTTTCTCTTACATATTGGCTCCTCTGTATCATCATTCTCAGAGATTTGCCCTCTCTTCTCTTCAACAAAGACATCATAGTCTTTAGTTTTGTCTTGAACTTGACCTAAAAAAACTTTGATGCTAGCTGTTTCAACAGGGTCATCCCAACCAGTGACATTTCGAATGGCTTGAGCCCCTCTGCGCAAAATTTCAACAGATGGAGCTTCTAAAGTCTTAATTGTTTGTTGCTCCACTCCTATATGGAATGTCTCAGCACCTTGTCCATGTAAACAATTAGACCTTCTCATCTTTTCTTCCATAAGTTTTTTCATTCCTCCCTTGCCAAAGTTGGTACTCAAAGGCAAGTTAGTAGATGCATCATGAATCTTACCATCTTTGAAGACAATAATGCCTGCTTTAATAGCTTCATCACATGATTTGCAACTCCAAAGATTGTGACTGTCTTCTCCATCACAATAAACGCATCTCCTCACAAATGATCTTGCACCTTCAGATGATTGAGGGTCTCGGGACTTTTTCAATTCACTCATTTCCACCTTCAAATTCCTAATATCCTTTATAAGCTCATCTAAAGTTTTTTCTTCAACTGTCTTGACCATCTTAGGAGATGTTGTTGAAGAGGTTGGAGCAAATGATACCTTGGAAGCTTTTGTAGCAGGCTTTGGTACTACATCCATCTGAGTTGTCACACTTCTAGATTTCATTCTCCGTTGCTTTGCCACAAGAGCGACTGCTTCCTCCACTCTCCTCCAATCATTTGTAAAACCTCCTTCGGTGGTTCGATCACCTAAAAGCAAAAAGAGTCTATCTTCCAAAGCATCATCTGCTGCTTGCAAGAACAACTCAGCCTTCCTAGTATCAAAAATACGCCTTTCTGCTAAAGGCAATTGATTATATTTCTTCTCAAAATCTCGCAGCAATTCATTTGGATCCATAGTATTTCCAGGCCGCT